>CAUYPK010050264.1:0-26358 GCA_963574355.1 Loris lydekkerianus | reverse complement strand
TATCCCAGGAATGGAAGAAAAAGTATCCAATGTACTCAGCCCTACTATGAAGGTAAACTATAGCTTTCACATGAAGGCTATAACCCAACTATACCACAAGACTATGAGGAAAGGACCAAGGAAGGGGAAGGGAGGTGGGAGGTTTGGGTGGAGGGAGGGTGATGGGTTGGGCCACATCTATGGTGCATATTTTTATCTATAATAAAAAAAAAAAAAAAGACCACATACTGCATGATTTCTTTTATAAAAAACGTCCAAGGTAGGTAAAACATGGAGATATGAGATAGATTAGCAGCTGTCAGAGCCTAGAAGGAGGGAGCAACTAGAAATGACTGCTAATGGGTCAGGGGTTTCCTTTTGAGTGATAAAACTCTTTTAAAATTAGATAGTGGTGCTGCTTTTACAACTCTGTGAATATACTAAAAATTTATGAGTCATATACCTTAAAAGAGTAAATTTTATGGTATGTGAATTATATTTTAATAAAACTGCTATTAAAAAGTCATTTATTGAACAATTAGGGAAATCCTGAATGCTGACTTGATATCAGATGATATTAAGGAATTATTATCAATTTTTAACAGTAATAATGGTATTATAGGCTTTTTTTTTTCTTTGAGACGGAGTCTTACCATGTCACCCTTGGTAGAGTACCGAGGCATCACAGCACACAGCCACCTCAAACTTTTGGGCTTAAGCGATTCTCTTGCCTCAGCAGCTGGGACTATAGGCACCCACCACAGTGCCCGGCTATTTTCTTTGTTGTAGTTGTCATTATTGTTTGGCAAGCCCAGACTGGGTTCGAACCCACCAGCTCCGGTGTATGTGGCTGGCACCCTAGCTGCTGAGCTACAGGTGCCGAGCCTATGCTTTTAAAATTTTTTTTGAGACAGAGTCTCACTTCGTCACCTCACCCCACCCCACCCCACTCCACCCTACCCCCCTCCCCCCTGTAGAGTGCTTTTAAGTCACAGCTCACAGCAACCTCCAACTCTTGGGCTCAAGCAATTCTCTTGTCTCAGCCTCCCGAGTAGCTGGGACAACAGGCGCCTGCCACAACACCCGGTTATTTTTAGAGACGGGTCTTGCTCTTGCTCAGGCTGGTCTTGAACTTCTGAGATCAGGCGATCCACCCACCTCGGCCTCCCACAATAATAGGATTACAGGCCTGAGCCACCGTGCTCAGCCCAGTATTATAGGCTTTAAAAAATAGTCTTTATATTTTAAATATACTAGCATATTCATGGATAATTGAAGGCAAGTCACAGGTACTTTTCTTTCTGTTTTGTATACATTTGAACATTTTCATAATACATAGCTTAAAAAGTCTTTCTTAATCCCTAAAAAAACTAAAATCATCTACTTTTTCTATTAATCATCACAGAATACCTACCTAAACTGGACAAGACAACTAATTAGAAAAACTGAAGAAACTATAGTGTGTTATATTGAAAGAGCAAGAGACAAAGTTTTTTTTTCCCCTGTAATTTGCCAAATGTATAAGGAGAAAGTGCAATGGACAAGAGAAAGAGAAAAAAGCCATTTACTTCCTAATTTTGGTTAACCAGGATAAGAACTAAATTATTCATTAATTTCATTGACAGCTTAAAAATTTTACCATATATACTCGAGTATAAGCTGAGTTTTTTTCGGCACAAAATTTGTGCCGAGTTTGGGTTGTGCCGAAAAACTCGACTTATACTCCAGTATATACGGTAATTTGTCTGGCTAAGTGAGGTGGCTCACGCTTATTATAATACCAGCACTCTGGAAGGCCAACGCAGGTAGATTACTTGAGCTCAGGGTTCGGCACCAGCCTTAACAATAATCAGATCCTGTCTCTCTTAAAAATAGAAAAATTAGCCAGCATTGTGATAGTTGCCTGTGGTCCCAGGTACTTGGGAGGCTGAGGCAAGAGCATCTCTTAAGCCCAAGAGTTTGAGATTGCTGTGAGCTATGATGCTACAGGACTCTACCCAAGGTGACAAAGTAAGACTCTGTCTCAAGAAAAAAAAATGTTTTTTAATTTGTTAGTTGCACCTATCTAATAAAATTTGGAAGAGACTACAACATAACATTTTAAACAATGATGTACTGAATATGATCTATTGTATTTGGAACACTCTGCAAATCAAATTAAACCTTTAAAAAAGAGGCTTTTCAAGCCATACAGTTATTCATTTCTTAAATATTTGGTTTGGTTTGAATAATGCAAATGTAAGTAAGATTGCTAGGAGGAATGCAGTGAAACAACATGGATGACAGAAGAACACATGTTCAGCTAGGCCTTAGGTCCAGTCTTAGAATTCTCCCTAGCTAGCTGTGCATCCTGGGGAAAATCATTCAACTTCCCTAAGGCTACATTCTCATCTGTAAAATGGGTGTAATAATGACTGTCTCCTAAAATTGTGGAGAGGTGAGATGAAGTAATATATCCAAAACATCTATTGCAAAGTCCAACACTTAGTCAATCAATAAATGGTAGCTATAACCAGTACTTTAAATATTAGTGTTAAGTGCTAATTAGCTAATGTAGCTAATGCTAATGTAATCCTCTGAATTCTTACAGAGGCTCTGTCATCTGCTTTTAACAAGGTGGCAAATGCTAAGTTCTGAGGCTAGAGATTTTCATCTTGGAATAGCAGGACTGACTTGTGTATTAACCTCTCTAACAGAAGTCTTTTGGCAATATTTAATAATTCCATGATCTATTAATTTATGGTTCCACTAGTTGATATAAAGTTTGCAAATGACAAATTAAAGTATTTTAACAGGTAAGCTTCCTAACTACAGTTTGAACAAACAAGCAAAATTTAAAATGGAGAATAACTACTTGCTGGCTAAGGCATAACAAACTCCAGATATGGGGAACAATGACCATATACCAACCTACATTTACACTTAAAACACTAGCACTGAAATGGAAATCAGTGTGTGTAAACCATGGGTCTATTATTAATTATACTTCAAACCATGATTCCTTGTCTTCTTGAAAACATATGTGAGTGAACCCCAGTTGCCTGACACGTGCCAGGAGTCCTGCAGATTCATGGTGAGAAAGAAGCAATTTTTAAAACATAAATTTCTTCTGCTTAGCAAGAAATACATACTACAGAACATTTAAAAACAAATGAAAAGTATAAAAAAGAAAAAAATACCTAATCCTACTACTCAGAAGGAAGCCCATGAAAACTTCAGGTATACAGTAATTCATTCTAGTCTTTTTTGCATAAATTTTGCCTACATAGTTGAAATGATGTATTATATATAATTTGACAGCCTGCTTTAGACTCTTAATGTAATGCATAAACATTTTTCCTCTTGTTACCAATAACACATTTTTTTTTTTTTTTTGAAACCAAGTCCTACTCTGTTGCCCAGGGTAGAGTGCCATGGTGTCATCATAGCTCATAGCAACCTCACACTCCTGGGCTCAAGTCCAGGGCTTAAGTCAGTCTCCCAGGTAACTGGGACTACAAGTGCCTACTAGAATGCCTGGCTAATTTTTCTATTTTTAGTAGAGACAGGGTCTCACTCTTGTTCAGGCTGGTCTTGAGCTCCTGAGCTCAAGGGATCCTCTCGCCTCAGCCTCCCAGAAATGCTAGGATTATAGGCTGAGCCACCATGCCCAGTAACACAAACCTTTTTAAAGACTATGCAGCATTTAATCCTATGGAGGCACCATAATTTCCTGGCCAGGCCCCTTCTGGTTTCTCTTCCCTTACTGTTTCCTATACAATTTTTCTACATCGTATTAATATCTAACACTACAATGAACTCCTTTATTAATCAGCTAGTTTTCCATTCACTGCAATATGCTAGCAGTGAGTAGTGGCCCACTCTGACTACAACCATGCAAAAGCTTTAACAACAGCAGGAATTTTAAGAAAATATGCCTCCATAAGCCTTTTGAGTCTCTCTTCTTCAGTATATGGTAATCCAAGCTCAGCAAAATAGAAACATTCCAAATCATTCTATCTGAAAGTAAATCCAACATGCACAAAGCGAAATTTGCAGGGTGAGGTTCTTCACAGTGAGGAGGTATGACATGGAAACTCATTCTTAATATTTTAAAAAATACCAAAGGAAAAGGAGAAAGCAAAGTTTGGGGGCTTATGGAGAGACTGAGTAAAGTCTAAGTCCAGGCAGTAGCCCCTGGGTAAAGAAGAGTTGGATAATGGATTCAAACAGGCCAATCTCAGGGACAGGAAAGCATTGCCAAAAAAAAAGCAGGGTCTGCAAAATAGATCCCATTATACAGACTATTAGTCTCAGGAAGCCCAGCATGTTATAGAGTGGGCTACAATCTTTCCGTGTCTGAGAAAGCCCTGAACTCAGTCTGTTAGTGAATTGTTTTCACGAAACTGCAGTTCTCATTGTTATACTAGTCAAGTCATACGAAGAATGGTGAAGTCAGTGAAAGCTCAGAGGTCACGACAACTTTCTTCAAATAAGTGATGTACTGCTGTGGAAAGAACTGGAATTATTATCTTTGGCCTCCGAGGCCGTAATAAGGATATCGAGTGTCAACTGCAGTCTAACAATTAGGGACAACCATAGCACCAAGTCACAAACTCATCATGTACTTTCTTTCAGCCGAACCATGCGGAGCACTTGGAGGGCTCACTGCCTTTCAAGGCAGCCTGTTTGTTGGTGGCACAGCCTTCTCTGTCACGGGCAAATAGCACAAAGCTGTACATGTGAAAGTCAAAAGACTGAGCCCTAAGTTTCTGAAAACTAACTGTGGGGGGAGGGGGGGAAGTCACTTAATATTTAAAAAGAAGAGTATCATATGTTCAGGCGACTTCAAGTGTAGATTAGGATGGCAAGCCAAAATACTGAGAAACTACAATAATATAATAATAATAATAATAATAATAATAATAATATCATGATGATGATGATGATGATGATGAGGCCACTTAAGGAAAAGGAGTTTTGCCTAAAAGATCTCCCAGTCCAGACATGACTATGGAGTGCCAGCTACCCACAGTCACAGCAATCAGAACCAACACAGCAATTCTGAAAGAGAAAGCAGCGGCCCAGAGCTGCTGATGACAATTACTCTCCCTCCTCCTCACTGTTATCTGTCCTCTAACTAGCTGCAAAGAAAGCAGGGAAGCCACAGCCACTTCTATTCAGGGGATACCACTCACTCACCTGCTTTCTTGTAAATCTTTTTTTCTATTTCTTGGTGTGACCTTCTGGCTATCATAATTTGATTTATTTTCATTTATGAAAAGAGTGTTATTAAGAAAATACTGGATAACTATGAAAAAATTTATTTCTCTTAGCAGTCTTATAAACTTCACTCTTAACCAAGAGAATAAAACTCCTGGGCAAGCTCTTTATATTATTTTTACCCCTAATTTTCTAAAGATAAAGGTGTTTTAGAAGCCTGAAGTTTTATATAAAGCAACTATTTCACATGTGCCCTTTAGGATACAGTAGTCATCAGATTTATTTTGGGAAGGCTGAGTAGGTCAAGAATACCTAAAATAAACTGCTTTCTATTTAAAATACCCTAATCGCTTTGTAACAAAGGAGAAAAAGATTACTTAAAAGGATTCAGAATGTAGAATCAGTCCAGCACGGGTATCTATCTCACATGGAGCTGGTGATAACTACCCAGAAGGACAAAGAAATAGACTTCTTCCCACAGACTTGTGAAAATGTAGCCAAGTACTTGAGAAAAAACTAAAAGATGCAGTCCTTTCTCCTAACTCCAAGGAGAATATCCTAACTGTGAAATACTTTGTTAAATCCAAATAAACAATGAAAGGTATTTTTAAAGAGACATTTACATGTCATAATCTCAAAATGTAACCAAAGGAATTTTACAGCCAAGGTGAAGTCTCTTTTCTAAAGAGAGCAACAAAGAAAAGTGCTTTGGGCAAAAGATGCACACCACAGCACCAACAAGAGGGACAGAAACTTTTGTGAGGTGTTTCATTTCCAAAATTTTAAGAAAGAGGATCAACTACAAAGTTACGTAACACAAATATTGCTTTTTTGTGTTTCATTCCCAAAAGACACAGGGACATAAAATGTTGAGCTCAATTTTCCTGAAACCCACTAGGTATAGATCTCTGTGGCAGGTTACATCCTCATGGACAGCAGAGGAGATTCACAATGAACAGGAGGTTTTGCACAGGAGGACCATACTTACCAGCTACAAGAGTGGAAAAGTCAGTGATAACATCAGGATTCTGAGCTTCTCCAAGAAGGCCCACCACCTCTGTGCCCCAGTTCTAGGCTCAGAGCCTCACACGTGGCATATCATTATGTGTTGCTATACAAAACTGAGTGACAGAACACACATGAGAGTTTTCAAAAAAGGTTCTAGGAGGAACAGCCTCCAAAAAGAGCCCAAAGGATGCTGGTTCTTTTTGCAGGCTATCCTCTGTCCCAGGAATCTTGATAAACAATTGTTCTCAACAGTTCCCTTTGGACAGTTCCTTTGTTCCTCGATTCAGTAAGCACTAATGATCACCTACAAATGTATACCACTGGGCTATGACTCACCCATATCAAGTCAGAATACATTATCACACTTTGTGTGATTATTTTGACAGTCTTGATTGTTTTATTGTTGGTCTAAGTTTTGATTCTCTGTCAATATTAAAGAGTACTATGCATTTGCTAGAGCAAGAATCTTCCATGAGACCAATTCTACTATTTTTCCTGTACATGGACAACACCCACCTTTGGTAGGTCCTTTTCTGTTAAGCATGGCCTGCTGTTCCTCAGTAATATTCAGCCGCCGAACCACATCGGCTAGAGCTGATTTGAGCAGCTGGATGTCATCTTCTTGCATCTGGACTCGCTGCTCCAGTGAGGCAATGCGGTCTGTTACCTCCATGCTACTTGCAGCAGAAGCGCTGTCATCTAGACCAAAGGAAAAGATCAAGTGAGTTTTAAATGCTCCCCAGAGAAATAAGATCTATAAACATAGCATATTGCTTTAACATAATAAAATTTACAAATTGAAGACCACTGTTCTTATGTGAAATCTTTTGCTACGGAGAACTACAACTCAACATTCTATTATAGTCTTTTCATTTTGCACATTTGTGCTTTTCACTTGTAAACTGTGGTCTTAATTTGCATTATATTATTCCACATGCAGGCCAACTTGTTTTCTATGATATCAGAGAACGTCAGAGACAGAAGAAATATTAGAATGTCAGTGTCAACTTCCCATAGATTGCAGAAATCCATTCTGCAGGGTCTTCTAGTTTTTGTTGCCAATGATGCTAGTTGATAGGTCATATAGTCACAAGGCCACACTATCCATCAATCCCAAAGTTTTTAAGGGCAAAGCAGCATGAGCGGTCAGATCTGTTCACTAACCTGTGCTTATAGCTGTGGCAATCATATCTTCTTATGCAGAATCACAGCTCCCAACTCCTTTTTAGGGTCTACGAGGCTCTCAATGATTGTCCCTGCCTCCCAGCCTCATTTCACACCATGCTTTCTTCCCGTCACTGTGCTCACCAGCACCTCTCTTCCACTTTACGGCTTTTGTATCTGCTCTTGCCTTTGCTTAATCATTTCTCAGCCAGCTTTTTATATGACCAAATTTGTCTTGTTCTTTAGGTCTTGACTCAAATAGTTCTTTTTGAAGAACTTTCCTAAAAACTTTATCTAAAGTTATTGTTTTCTACCTTATCAATCTTTTTTATTTCACAGCCTGTACTATAAACTATAATCATCTTCTTGGTTTAACTATAATCATCTCTCTCAAATGAAATGTAAGCTTCCTGGAGTCACTTCTCCTTCCAGGCATGGCAGACCCTACCAGGCAGCATCTCCTATGCCAAAATAATTAGTAAGCCTAGAAATAAGACAAAAACCAACTCCCTGAAGGTACTAGAGAATAAACAGAAGCATGAAGACTTTATTCACCAGCTAGAAAAGCAAAAAGAAGGACATTCCAGGCAAAGGAAACAATTGAAACAAAAACTTGGAAATACAAAAACATATAGAATATTCAGATAATAGTAAGTGATTTTTAAAATTGAAGACTACAGGATATAATTCTGTCTTGCCCCTAAATGTAGGCTCTATCAACATCCCAAGTAACAAATAATTGTTTCATACACAGAAATATTTTCTTTTTTTTTTTTTTTGAGACAGAGCCTCAAGCTGTCGGCCTGGGTAGAGTGCTGTTGCATCACAGCTCATAGCAACCTCCAATTCCTGGGCTCAAGCGATTCTCCTGTCTCTGCCTCCCAAGTAGCTGGGACTACAGGCACCCGCCACAACATCTGGCTATTTCTTGGTTGCAGCCGTCATTGTTGTCTGGCGGGCCCAGGCTGGATTCGAACCCACCAGCTCAGGTGTATGTGGCTGGTGCCTTAGCCGCTTGAGCCACAGGTGCCGAACCATAGAAGTATTTTCAAGTATGTCTATGGCACTTCTGAGAGACAATAATAGGTATTAAATATCTGTTAACCAGAAGTATTAATACTTGCCTATGTACATCTAAAAACGACTAAGCTCCTATGAAGAAAACATTGTGTAAGTCTTTTAAAATACACATCCTAGGCGTAACTCTATAAAGAAATCAAACTGTGAAACAAGAACAACTTGTAAATATTCTTTTCTCACATTCCTATCTTCCTAGAACAAAAAACACAATGCTTTATGCTCCTAATGCAGGATCCATATTGTTTGTTAGAAGTGGGATTGGTATGTGTATAAATCTTTTTTGTCTCTCCTTGTTGACTGAGACATGCAAAGAACTTTTAAAATTCAACAGTGAGAAAAAAAATAGGCAAAAGACTTGAATAGACACTTCATCGAAGAGATGACACAGATGATAAATAGGCACATAAAAAGTGGCTCAGCATCATGAGTCATTATGGAAATGCAAATTAAAACCACAGTGAGTTGCCACTACACACCTATTAAGATGGTTAAAATAAAAATCGCTGACAAAACCAAGTACAGTGAAATTATGAAGCAAATGAAACCCTTCTTCATTACTGGTGAGCTCACAAACCCCTCTGGAAAACAGCTTAGCATTTTCTTATAAAATTAAACATACACTTCTCACACGACCTAGCAATTCTTAGGTACTTCCTCTAGAGAAATGAACACACAGTCATACAAAAACCTGTATACCAATGTTTACAGTGGCTCTATTCAGACTTGTAAAAAGAATTAACCCCCAAATCCTTGAACTGGTTTGGATAAACTGTGGTCCATCCATACAATGAAATAGTACTTAGTAATAAAAAGGAATGAACAATGAATACAGAAAGCAACTTGGATGAGTCTCAAAGGTGTTACACTGATTGAAGGAAGGCAGTCTCAGAGGGTGACATACTGTATAATCCCATTTATATAATATTCTCCAAGAAACAAAATTATAATGAGAGAACAGATCAGTGGTTGCTAAGGGCGGGGGTAGGGACACAGCATTAGGGATTTCTGAAGGATTATAGGAATGTTCTGTATCCTTGAATCTATACTATGTTAAAAAACACAAAATCATCTCCAAAATAACAGTTTTGTTGAATGTTAACATATAAAATAACTTTATGAGCATTTAAGTGAGGTAAGTTGTACCTACTGATTTTTCCAATTTGGCAGTTATTATTTTGCTTGTTGGGATTGGTTGCTATTATACTATGAGATCTCAGCAGAAAAATATTTCAATGAAAATTGAACACCTCTTGCTCATTGGAAAGACACCATCCTTAAGTGCTATATAACTTCTATGAATGGACAGAAGTTCTGTGGGATTTCTCCATTTGTCCTTTGAATGGGAAAGAAGTACCACTTCATAATATCAAGCCAATAGAAGAGAGAAATGGGAAACATAAAAAGGTATTTTATATCTGTTTTCCCACTGAGGAGCAAATAAACAGCCTAATGGAATCTTCTAATGTGTGAACAAAAAGAAGTAAGAGGCAGATCTATGTAAGAACCATTATTGTTGGAGCCCAGGTCATCACAGACCTAACTGCCAAGGTTTCCGGCCTCAGGAGGAAGGCAGGGAAGGTTCTAATAAGGGTTCTCCACAAGAAAGAAGACATTCCAGAGCTAAATGAACATGGGAAAGTATCAAAAGAAGCATGCATATTAGTCTTTAAGAGAATAAACTCTACAGTCAAACTACCTAGGTTCAAATCCCAGATCTGCAACTTAAAAGTTAATCTCTATGTGCCTCCATTTCTCTACCTGCAAAATAAAGACAATAGTAGTATCCACTTCAGGGGCATGTTATAACATTAAATGAGTTAATATAATCAAAGAGCTTAGAATCTATTTTTTGTATATAGGATATATAAGTAAACGTAAGCTATAATTAAGCTACTGTTATTACCAGTGAAAATTACCAAAGTAAATTCAAGTTTAACACTTCCTTCAAAATTCCTATGGGCTGTGTGAACACTGTTACGCCAATTAGTACTGATTAATTTTAAATTAGTGTGTTATTAATAATGTGTTTTTTAAGTCATGAAAGAATCTGTAGCACAGAGTCATACATTTCCACGATCTCTTTGGGTAGTTCATGTAGACAGCAGCTTTTAGAAGGGACACACTTACTCATAATGGCTCTGGTAGTCAGCATAGTACTGAAGAGGAAAAAGTCAGCCTCTTTCATACATCCTTGCATTTTTGGATCAATATTACATAACAACATATAAAGTAATACAAGACTGGCCAGCTCCCTGTAGTTTAAAATAGCATTACCATGGCCTCTGTGGGTGGATGACTAATAGGTAGGTAGAAGGCAGACATGACTTTAATAAAACTGCATAAGTCAAATTCTTAATTATATTGCCAGATTTATACAAGAAAAAGTTTAGTTTTAATAGATCAACAAAATAATCCCAAACATCTTAACATCTCTCTTCAAATACAAGTGGTTAAAATCTGAAACGTGTGATCTACACTGGAGAGCCTCCATTTGTGAGATTTGCTGAAGTTTTCCCCATGACATAATCCTAGCCCTTTCCAAATCCTGCCAGAATCACTGCCTTAACTCGTAATAGATTTTCTTACTTCTGTTTCTGAGGTAATTAATCTCAAGAATACAACTGGGAGACTTCTTGGCAGCAGTGTGCACTAAGTTCTTAACCTTCTTGTGTACAGAAAAGACCAGTGTTCAAAGGACTTTATATACTTCAATTCAGCTGGAGGGGAGGAGGAGTGATTAGCATAATGAAAAATAAAACCCAAAGCTTAAACAACACAAACCACTTCCAACCTCCAAACATTTCGCAGGATTCCATAGCACAAGATAGGAAATATCTGAATTCCAGCAAAAAAAAATCTCATTAGATCTCATTAACCTTAACAAGTTATTTATTTATCTCTGGAGGTCATTACAACTATATCAATAGTTGAGCCTTTTAATATTTTTTTCCTCAAAGTTTTCATATTCTTGTCAATTATCACTTCACTTTGCAGTGTTTGAGGGAGGTCTGAAAAGGGCAATATTCTTTATACTTTTATCTCTTGGTTTTTTCAAATTTCTGCATGAACTGGAACTATTGGCTGGGGCTGGGGCTCCTGCTTGTTTCCTGATCAACTTACGTATGACAGTGTGTAACTGTGTACGTGCGGTGAGGTGTCTCTTTATCTCGGTATCGGGTAACCATCTGTCTCAGATAACGATCATGTCACACACCCTGACTCTTACAGACATAGGGGTAGACAAGATTTAATCAGAGGGACAACCACAGCCAAAGTGATGTGAGGCACTTAATGCAGATGCTCCAACTGGCCAACTGCTCTGGGAGCTGCTGTGTATCCTCTGCCAACGGCAGACCTTCTCAGTGCCACAAATTCCAACCTTATGGCTAAAAACTGGTTCAGAAAACCAGTCTGTCAAGCATTACTGGTAATCTCTGGGTCCGGGGCTTTAGAGGTAGCAAGGTACAATGGAGAAAGCACAAATTGGGCAGGATTCAATTCCTGGATCTGTTACTAACTAGCTATGTGACTGTGAGAAATGACTTGACCACTCCAGGCATAACACGGTCTGCCTCCCGATGGTCTTATGGGATAAATGTTAGCATATATGAACATCTAATGTGATGCTCAACACAAATAGTACTTTAGTATTACTATAGTCTATTGTGAACAGACAGCAAACACTGACCTTCAGTGAAACCAACAATTAATAACAGGTATGGAACAAACTCTAGGAATACTGTGCAATGCTTGACCCATTTCTGCCTCTGCAGCATCTCTGGTCAAGCTGAGGAAATGTGACATTACCCTACAGTACAGCGTGGTATAATACGAGCCCTCTCACCTGCTGGTGCATGATTAGCGAGTGGCAAAAGGATGGGCTAAGCATTCCATTCATGGCCCCATCTCTGACTTGACTCTCTTGAGAACCCAGTTACTCCCTGGCTTCTTTCTGAGTTTCAAGTGATGCCAAGGAGCCCAACAGGCCCTATGTACTCCTGGTTTCAGAGACAAAAAGATGACTTTGTACCTCTGCCCTTACTAGATCCCCACATACCTATCTATGGTTTTAAGCTTAATTTGTTTTTTTTACTGTGAAAAATGGCACAAAGAGTCTATAGTAACTTGTCTCCTTTATTCTATTTAAAAGAAGAAGGAAGTATACTTTTTCCTCCATTCATAATTACCTCATTATTTAGTGATGAAAAACAAGCTTTTGACTCTGTAAATCTTCTGGTAATATTATTAACATTTTTGTCTGAATAATGCTCCTAGTTGTCAAGATTAATTTTAAAAGGTTAACTATGAATCTGACTCCTTTATCTTAAGATATCCTTACTCTGTTTTTCAATTATTTAAAATAAGGATAGTTGCAAACTGGTAACAGCTGCCCACCATGTGTCAGAGACAGTGCCTTGCAATATATTATGTCCAGTCCATACAATACCCTATCACTAAGGTGTTGTCCTTAAGTCACAAGTGAGGTTGCAGAACTTAGGTCTCTGGTCCATCTTGTCCAAGGTCACACAGCCAGAAAGCAGCAAAGCGAGGGCTGCAAGCTGTAAACCTAGGCTCTTTCTACTGTACATGTTCTCCATCCAAATGCCAAGTAAAAGCCAGGCATGGTAGCTCCTGCTTATAATCCCAGTACTTTGGGAGGCCAAGGGAGGAGGATCACTTGAGGCCAGGAGTTTGGGAACAACCTGGGTAACATATCCTGTCTCCACAAAAAATAAAAAAAAAAATTAGCCAGGTGTGGTGGCACATGCCTTTAGTCCCAGCTACTCTGAAACTGAGGCAGGTGGATCACTTGAAACCACATGAAATTCAAGGATACAGTGAGCTATGATCACACCACTGCACTCCAGCCTAAGTGACAGAGCAAGACCTTATCTCTGGGGAGGAAGAAAAAAAAAGCGCTGACTTTCTATACTGCACACTATTTGTAGAACAATTACACTATGCTGTCCTACTCTGAGCCATTCTATTAGTATCCAATAGCAAAAGAAATATAACAACGAGTATGGAGAAGCAATATATCCTTTGTCATTTTAAGGCCTGGATTTCAGGCTATGGTCAGATCCCCAGTGCTGTATCCAGTCCTGGCTAACGGGCTCCAGCTTTATTTCTATTCTCAGACTTCCAGTTCTCCTTTGACCATCTGGGTTTGTTAGGAAACCTGAGTCCTGCTCATCCTTGGGCTGGACCTGCCAATGCACGAGAGCTCTGCCTACGATGTTTATCATTCCATAGAAAATTGCAAGAATCGACCCCACCTCAAAATAAGTTTGTCTCAAATAAAACTCACCAGCTAACATTCAGATCATTGACTGTGCAAGCATTTTACAAAAGCTCTTGACTGCCAATTAATTAAGAGACATCAGCAGAGCCTCTTGAATCTGGAAAGAAATGGTATAAAGATCTTTAACAAATCTCAGACTGTGTAATGGTGATAATGAAGACTGGAGAAAATATACAAGATCACCCTATGACGCCACATGGGACTCTGTTTATCTTAGATGATATGGCGTTTAAAGCTAACAAACTTTCAGTTCAACTCAGTAAAATCTTACTGAGAGTCCTTCTAGGCTAGACCTAGGGTACTCTGTCTAGCAAGAAGACATTGGCCAATGAATAACCATAATGGAAATACAGGAGCACATAGGAAAGAGCAAATAACCGGTCCCCCATCCCACCCCAACTCTCCCATGCCAAAAATCACAAGGACCAGACAGAGAGAGATCAAAACACAGGTGAGTAAAGCAAACTGATAGTTACCAGCAAACTGATCGAAACTAACAGAACTTCAGGCCGATTTACTAGGTTTCAGTTAATGAATTATAGCTGAAAACAAAAAAGGAAGAATAAGAACAATCATCTATAGAAAGACCAGCCATGAAATTCTCCAATTGAGTATTTAGGAAATTTGTTATCCACTTTATCTTGAACTAGAATGTACTCTCAATTCATCTAACCACAATTATTGAGCCAAAAAGAACGTCCTGTGGAGCCCTGGGGGTCCTTGAAATCTCTGGAGTTCACTACATACAACAAACAACACACACACATGAGCAGACAGGCGCACACACGCACACCCCTATCTTTGCAGAAGTGATCTTGTTTCTGTCAGAAACTAAAAGCCCTGGGCACTTCAAGGTTAATTTTTCCCTCCACTTTACAGTTATAAAGCAAACAAGAGAACCTGCAGCTGAGCAGAAAATAAACTCCTGACAATATGTGCAGAAATGTGCTTTAGGACTTGGCCTTTTGCTGTGCAGCTCAGCAGCACCAGGGCACTGAGACCGAGGGTAGGGACGGCCCATCAGGGATGGCCCATGCAGGCTCTGGGACAGCTGGGATGACAGGACAAAAAAGACTACAGCTTTCTAACACTGTCCCCACAAGTCATACCATAAAAGGAAAAGATTAAAGTTATGGAAGTGGAGAAGGAGAGAGCATACAAAATAATGAGCATATAGGTAAAACTTGAAAAAGATCTGAAACTGTTAAGTCTAAATTTTTATTTTACATTGCACTATTCTACTTTAATGCCTGTCGTACACTTCATAAACTGACTTAACAAAAAGTATCTAAAAGTATAGTTTTGACAATTTTTTATTTGAAATCATGTTTTAAAATCTTTCAGCAGAAAAAAGAAAATAAAAGCTATTCTCATCTTGACTTTTTTCTATTAACTTCCATTAGTATAATTTTGTTTGTATTTAAATTACTATATGGTTACAATATCCATAAAACTAGTTGTCTTCTAGACTTAATAGTTTTGATTAGCTTTGGACAACATTCCCTTCCATGAGAGCCTGTCCTTTAATGGTTAGGAAAACCAGAAAAGCACGGTTTGAATGGCTTAAAACCACCAGCAGGACTAATGTCAGGTTTTCCAAGATTAAATTTTATAAAACACACTGAAGCTGGCAGTCCTTCTTTGGAATAATACAGTAGATGTGTTTGGCTTATGGCTGACGTTTAAGAATGAAAATACCTAGACGTTTGTTGCACAACTTATCTTTTAGATTCTAATCAAAAAGTGGAAATACAACATTCTAAGGGTAGAATCTAAGGAAAAGTTAGAGTAGTAATCTCCCATCCACATCATCCACATTCTTTTCTGTAATTGTTGTTACTGTAAAACTTTTATTTTAACCCATTTCTATTGACATTCTGTAACCACCTTTCAAAAAGAGCCATCAACTTCTGTTTCTAGTCAAGCTGGCATAACAAGAACTAGATTTATCATCCTACTGTAAACATCCAAAAGGGACAGACAAAATATATTGGATAATGGCTTTCAAGACATTGGATATTAGAAGGTAAGAGTAGGTGATCACTGGGAGATGCTAAACAAAAGGGGTGATTACCCTTTGATACCCTGTGATTGCCCCAGGATGCAGCCTCGAGTTTCCAGTGAGGGAGAACCCAGCTAGAGCCCGCAGTTAAGGAGATGGACCTGGAAGTGCAGGACAGCCAAGATGACCAAGGTTTGCAGGGCAGAGTATGAAGAAGAGAGCACTGCCAAGAAGGGGAAACAGCAGAGCTCTGCAGAGAACCTCTCCCCCATCTCTCGCCCAAGTCTTGAGGTGACTATTCATCATCACTTACTTACACAGGAGGAAATTACCTAATTATCTGAGGAAAGAGTCACCTCACAAAATCAGGGAAAACTGCCACCAGAACTTACCCAGGGCTGAGAATAGTCACCATTAGCCAGAGAGGAAAACCTCACAATCCACAGCCTTGCAGAAGATAGAGGCTGTTGCTCTAGACTAACTGCTTCTCTGGTTCCCTCTGACAAGCTAAAGACCCTAAAGCAGTGATCTTTAAGTGGTGCTCTGTGGCACACTGGTGTGCCATGAGAGGATCTTAGATGTGTGGTGAAAAGTCCTAAAGACCATTAATTAAATTACTTTTGAAAGAAGTTCAAAGCACAGTGAGATTTTTTGCTCTTTTTTTGATCAACATAATTTAAGTGTGCTGTGGAAGTTTAACTATAGTGTGCTGTGAGATAAAAATGATTGATAAAAAACACTGCCCTAAAGGATCAAAATATTTTCGAGTAACTTAACCACATCCTAGAACAAAGCTCAAACTATTTATAGGAACACAAAACTATCTAGCACCCAATAAGGTAAAATTCACAAAGTCTGGAATCTAATAAAAAACTACTAGGCATTCCCAGAAGCACAAAAATTGACCCATAATAAGAAAAAGAATCAACCAAGCAAAAGTAAACCAGAAATAAAGATGACAGAATTTGTAGGCAAGGACAATTAAATAGTTATTGTAACGATATTGTGTATGTTCAAGAAGCTAGAGAAAAGGCTAAACATGCTAAGTAGAGACACAGAAAACATACCTCATCTGAAAAGATTAGTACCGTATATACTCGAGTATAAGCCAAGGTTTTTCCGGCACAAAATTTGTGCCGAGTTCGGTTTATACTCGAGTATATACGGTAAATATGAAACAACAGCATCAGAAACTTTCAAAATGAAATACAGAGAGAAATGGGGGAGGGATGCAAAGCATCAAGAAGCTTGTAAGATAATAAGGTTGTCAGTGTCCTAATATCTATGTAACTTGGAAAGAGGAAAGAGGGAAGAACAAAATAATAATTATAGTTGAAAATTTCCTTGGCTCAGGGCCCGTAGCACAGTGGTTATGGTGCCAGCCACATACACTGAAGGTGGCAGGTTCGAACCTGGTGTGGGCCAGCTAAACAACAATGACAATTGCAACCAAAAATAGCCAGGTGTTGTGGTGGGCGCCTGTAGTCCCAGCTACTTAGGAGGCTGAGGCAAGAGAATCCCTCAAGCCCAAGACTTCAAGGTTGCTGTGAGCTGTGATGCCATGGCACTCTACCAAGGGCAACATAGTAAGACTCTGTCTCAATTAAAAAAAAAAGAATAGTTGAAAAATTTCCAAATTTGATAAAAATTATGAAGCCACAGATCAAGAAACTCCATTAATCCCAAGCACAAGAAACATGAAAATTACACCAAGATAGAACAAAGTCAAATTGCTTAAAGCCAGTAATAAGGAGAAAATCTGGCAAATAAGGAATACAGGTGAATTTCCTCAAGTTGATAGAGAATATCTACAAAAATCCTGCAGTTAACATCATACTTCATGGTGAGAGACTGGATGCTGTTGCCCTAAGACTGAGAACAAAGCAAGGATGTGCCCTCTCACCACTCCTATTTAACATCATATTTCAAGTCACAGTCAGTGAAATAAGACCAGAAAAGGAAGTAAAAGGTATACAGATAAGGAAGGAAGAAATAAAACTGCCTTTGTTTGTAGATGACATTAACATTTATGTAAAAGTTCCCCCAAAATCAACAAAAAACCCTCAGAGTGATTGTGTGATATAAAGTAAGATGCAAAAGTCAACTACTTTCCCACAGACCAATAACTCACAAGGAATGTAAATTAACAACACAATACCACTTACAATAGTACTCAAAACAAAATAATTAGGTCTGACAAAATAAGTGTATGCAGAGAACTATAAAATCATGATGAAAGAAATTAAAGAAGATCTAAAGAAAAAGAGAGAGATTCCATGTTCACAGATTGGAAGGCTCAATACTATTATGTAGTCAATTCTTCCCAGCTTGATCTATAGGTTCAGTTCGATCCCAATCCTAATTCCAGCAAGCTATTTTGTGAATATCAACAAAGAGATTTCTAAAGTTTATACAGAAGAGCAACTAAGCTTGAGAACTGGCACTATCTGATTTCAAGACTTATTATAAAGCTACAATAATCAAGACATAATGTTGTTGGTAAAAGAACAGATACATAGATCAGTGGAACAGAATAGAGCCCAGAAACAGATCCACACAGATATAGTCAACGAATCTTTGACGGAGGAGAAAAAATAGTATTTTCAGCAAATGGTGTTGGAGTAAGTGGATATCTATGTGCAAGAAAATGAACTTCAACACAGACTTTACACCTTTTACAAAAATTAACTCAAATTAGATAGAAAGGGAAATCAGAAAGTATTCTGTGTTGAATGAACATAAAAACACAAACAGCATATCAAAATGTGTGGGATGTATTTTAATAGCTTAGAAGAAAATTTATATCACCAAATACCTGTGATAGAAGGAAAAAAGAGGAAGAGAAATGACCTAAACGCTTCCTCCTTAAGAAACCCAAAGGAAGGCCGGGTGCAGTGGCTCATGCCAATGTTCTTAGCACTCTGGGAGGCTGAGGCAGATCGATTACTTGAGCTCAGGAGTTGGAGGTTAGCCTGAGCAAGAGAGAGACCCTGTCTCAACTAAAAATAGAAAAACTAGTCCATGCAGAAGTGCCCGCCTCCCTCAGCTACATGGGAGGCTGAGGCAAGAGGACTGCCACATACACCCAAAAGTTCGAAGTTGCTGTGAGCTATGACGCCATAGCACTCTACTGATGTAAGCATTTCACATTGTATATCAAATCAGTACACCGAAACCCATAGATGCAAACTGTGTACATTGTACACAGTTATGATTTAATAAAAATAAAAAACAAATAAAAAAGAAACAAAGCAAGCAGAAAATGGGAGCAATGCATATCAGAACAGAAATCAATGATATGGGGGAAAAAATAGCAAAATTAATAAAATGAAAAGCTGATTCTTTGAGAAAATAAATAAAATGGACAAACTCACAGTCAAATTGATTAGGAAAAAAGAAAAGAAAGGACACAAAATATCATCATCAGGAATAGGAGGAGTGATATTATAACAGATCTGCAGACAATAAAAGGATAATGGGAAAAAAACTTTATGACAATAAATTTAATAACTTAGATAAAATGCAGAGATTCTTTGGGAAAAAAAAAACTCATACAAGAAGAAATAGATCATCTAATTAGCCTTATTAAAGGAATTGAGTTTTTAGTTAAAAACCTTTCCATTGATAGCTTCATTGATAACTTCACTGGTAAATTTTTCTAAACATTTTGGGAAGAAATAATACTAATTCTACACAGACTTTTCCAGATAATTGAAGACAAAGAAATATTTCTCATCTATTAGGCCAGAATTACTCTACTATCAAAATCAGACAACTACACTACAAAAAAGAAAATCCTCATAAAAATAAATGCAAAATTTAAAATTTCAATAAATAAAAGTCTATATAAAAGAGAGCCATCCTGACCTTTTAGTAAGTTTATTGCAGGAATGCAAGATGGGTTTGACATTCAAAAAATAAATGCAATCTACATCAACAGACTACAGAAGAAAAACTATGTAATCATGTCAATAGATGCAGAAAAACCCATTTGATAAAATCCAATATCCATTCTTGATAAAAACTCAGTAAAGTAGGAATAGAAGATGACATCTATAGAACACCAACAAACATACTGTTCAAAATTGTCAGTGTAAAAATAAGAAATACAAGTTATCCACATTGGAAAATAATTAGTAATACTGCCTTTTTTCACAGATGACATAATTATAAAACTAGAAATGTGATGAAATCTACAAAAAGCTACTAGAACTAAGAAGTGAGTTTATCAAGATTGTAGGACAAATCAAGATACAAAAATCAATTGTATTTATATATACTTGCACCAAACAATTGGAACTATTTACAATATTATAAAACATATGAAATGCTTAGGGATAAGTAAGACAAAGGATGTAAAGATCTTTACATTAAAAAGCAACACTGCTTTTACTCTCAGAAAACAATGCTAAGGGAAATCTAAGAAGACCCAAATAAATAGAGAGATATACTACGTTCATGGGTTGGAAGATTCATTAGCATTAAAATAACAATTGTCCTGGCTAGGTGCCCATAGCACTGTGGTTACAGTGCCTGCCACATACACCAAGGCTGGCAGATTGGAACCCAGCCCGAGCCAGCTAAAACAACAATGACAACGGCAACAAAAAACAGCCGGGCGTTGTGGAGGGCACCTGTAGTCCCAGATACTTGGGAGGCTGAGGCAAGAGAATTACTTAAGCCCAAGAGTTTGAGGTTGCTGTGAGCTGTGACACCTCAGTACTCTACTGAGGGCAACATAGGCTTTGTCTCAAAAAAAAAAAAAAAAAAGGCAGTGCCTGTGACTATAGTGCACGGGAAGCGGCAGGTTCAAACCCAGCCAAAAACTGCAAAAAAAAAAAAAAAAAAAGTCTCTACAGAAAAACTTAATCTATAGATTCAGTGCAATCTCAATCAAAATCCTAGCAAGACTTTTACAGATATTGAAAAACTGATCCTGAAATGTATATAAAAATACAAAAAACCGGTGGACTTCTTCCTGGTTGGAAATCTAACCTCACGTGCACCCCAGGTGGAATAAAGCCATTTTAATTGCAAAAAAAAAAAAAATACAAAGAACCTAGGATAGACAAAACAATTCTTGAGAAGGAGCAAAGTTGAAAGACTTACATTACCTGATTCAATTATTATAAAGTTCAGTAATAAAGACAGTGTAGTAATGGTGTAAATAAATCAACAGAACAGAATACAGTTAAGAAATAGACCAATACCTTTATAGGCAATTGATTTTTCACAAAGGTACGAAAGTAGTACAGTCAATAAGAAAATGGATAACATAATTTTTAAAGGGAAAAGGACAGTCTTTTCAACGAATTGTGCTGGAACAATAGCCACACACACACACACACAAATTTCATTCCACACAAATTTCAATCCACATGTTGCCCCATATTACAATGATAACTCAAAATGGATCACAGACCTAAATGTAAGACCTAAAACTATAAAAAAAAACTTCTAGATAGAAGAAAACTTAAGAAAAAGTCTTTATGACTTTGGCTAGATAAAGATCTCAGATATGACAGCAAAACCCCAATCCATAAAAAACTAAATGATAAACTGGAATTTACCAAAATCGAGAACTTCTGCTTTTCGAAAGACACTGTTAACAGAGTGAAAAGAGAAGCCCCAGAATAAGGGGAAATATTTGCAAAGCATTGCACTTCATGTAAACTCACATGAAGTACTGCACTCAAAACTCAATAAGAAAATGAATAACATAATTTTTAAATGAGGCAAAAAGGTCTGAACCTTATTATGGTTTCACCAAAATAAGATACACATAGATGGCAAATTAGAGAAATACAAATTAAAACTGAAATGAGTTATCACCTAGTATCTGTTAGGTCTGGGGAAAAAAAAAAGATGGACCATCCCAAGTGTTGGCAAGCATGTGAAGCTGCTCTCATACAAAGCTGTGGGGACATCCAATGGTTCAGCACTGTCTAATCTAGCCATTCTACTCCTAAGTACCTACCCAAGAGAAATGAAAGCTTACGTCCATACAAAGACATGCATACAAATGTTCAAAGCAGCTATATTTGTAATAGCCAAAAGCTAAAACCAGCCCAATGTCCACCAACAAGTAAATGGATAAATAAATGGTAGCAGGTCCACACAATGGGATGTACAATAAAAACATTATTAACATTAATACAAACTATGACAAATAAGTAAGAAAATAATCATGCTGGGTGAAAGAAGCCAGAAGATAAGAGTACATACTTTATGGTTCATTTATATTAAGTTACACAAAATGCAAACTAATCAATGGTGACAGGTCAGTGGTTAGAGAAGAGAGGAGGGAGATGGCTGACAATGGGGCACAAAGAAACTTTGAGGGACAATGAATACCTTCATTATCTTGATTGTGGTCATGGTTTCACGGACAGACACATATGTCAAAACTTATCAATTCGTTATTTAAGTATGTTCAAATCATCCTGTGGCAATGATACCTCAAAAAAAGATTTTTAAGGGAGAAAACAGCAAAAAAGTACTATTTCAGGAAAAAAAAAAGAAAAAAGTATACATTTACAAATAATTCTAGAAAACGTATTAAAATATTAGAAGATATAAAAAATCCTTCCCAGAATGATGTAGGATATTTAAAATAAGAAAATATTAAGTTTGTACAATGAAAAAAAACACAAAAACATAAATTGAACCTAGGCTTTGGACCTAAAGGTTATAGTGGAATTTTCTTCTTAATGAACTTAAAAAAAAAAAAGAAAGAAAGAGTAGTTTTATTCAAGGCCAGTACTACTACATATTCTAGCAGTCAGAGCAAAAGTATGTCTCCCATGCCCCACCTCCACCATTTTACCTCTTAGAATAGCTTTTTTAACTCCCCTGGAAAATCCTCACTACAAATTCCACAAAGGTTGAGAAACCTCTGGCCCACAGTTGCTGATGGCAGCCACAGAAGCAGCGCCATGGGGGCCAGTGCTCAGGCCAGAGCCCCTACAGGTGCCTTTCCTGGCTGCACCCTCCCCAGGACACTGCCATTATAATTCAGGGAGACAGCTGCAGCTGGGCCAATCAACTGAATCATTTTGCTGAATATTCAAATCTACCCAAGGAAACATAGCCTCTCCACATTCAAAGCATGCATCAATCCCCCACACCAAAATACATTGGAAAATGTTGTTCAGAGTATGTTAATATTAATAAAACATTATAGCTTTCCAAAAGTAGTCATAGTGTAGCGGTTCTCAACCTGTGGGTCGCGGCCCACAGGAACTGTATTAAAGGGCCACAGCCTTAGGAGGGTTGAGAACCACTGACACAGTGGCTCATGACTGTAATCCTACCACTTTGGGAGGCTGAGCCAGGAGGACTGCTTGAAAACAGGAGTTAGAGATCAGCCTGAGCCAAGAGCAAGACTCTGTCTCTACAAAAAAAATAGAAAAATTAGCCAAGTATAATGGCATACACCAGCAGTCCCAGCTACTTGGGAGGCTGAGGGAGGAGGATCACTTGTGCCCAGGGCTTGGATGTTACCGTGAGCTATAATGACACCAGTGCACTCTAGCCTAGGTACAGAGCAAGTGTCTCCTCAAAAAAAGAAAGAAAATAAAAGGAAGAGAAAAGAAAAGGGAAAAAAGCAGTCATGTAATACAAATTGACAGTCTAGTTGTCCAATTTTTCAAATGCATTTGAAAAGAATAGTTAGTCATTTCAGTTGTTGCATTTTCCAAAATAAAATTCTGCAGTTTGGTTTGCTTTTAAATACCATTTGAAGTTTAATGCGAAATGTGACTACTAGGGAAAAAGCAGAAGAAAACCAAAAAAGCAAAAGGGAAAAGGGGCAGACAATTAAAATAACTGTCAATTTAGAACTATCAGAGAATAAGCTCCCTAGAAAACCAAATATTAGTAGGGATCTACTGTTTTAAGTACCACACTTTTTTTTTCTTTCAAATTTCAACCATTTTGTTCCATAAACAAAAAGATAAACTAGTTTCAAAATGGGCAAAGAACTTAAATAGATGTCTAAGAAGATAAACAAATGGCCAATAAGCACATGAAAAGATGGCTCATCACTAGTCATTATAGAAATGCAAATTAAAGCCACAATGAGATACTCCTTCACACATACTAGAATGCTTATAATAAAAAAAAACTGAAAATAACAAGCATTGACAGGATATGCAGAAATGAGAACCCTTCTATATTGCTGGTAAGAATGTAAAATGGTACAGCCGTTCTGACAATTTGGCAGCTCCTCAAAAAGTTATACATAGAATTACCATATGATCCAGCAATTCCACTCTTGGCTATACATCCATAAGAACTGCAAACAGGGTCTTGAACACGTATTTGTATATTCATGTTCAAAGCATCATGATTCACAATAGACAAAAGGTAGAAACAACCCAAGTGTCTCTGGACAGGTGAATGGATAAACTAAATGTGTTCTGTCTATACAATGGAACATGCACATTACTCAGCCACAAAAATAGGGTTCTGATATATAATACAACATGGATGAAACTTGAAAACATTATGCTAAGTGGAAATAAGCCGCTCACAAAAAGACAAGTATTATGTGATTTCACTTAGATGAAATACCTAGAATAGACAGATTCATAGAGACAGAAAGTAAATTAGAGGTTACCAGAGTCTGGGAGGTGGAAGAAGTAGGGAGTTATTGTTTCATGAGTATAGTTTTGGTTTGGGGTAGTGACAAAAATTTGGAAATAGTGGCAATGGTGGTACAACATTGTGAATGTTATTAATGACATTATGTTTACACACTTAAAAATAGTTAAAATCACAAATTTTGTATATGTATTTTATCACAACTTAAAAAATAGCCAAGATGCAAGTAAAAAAAAACTACAGACCAATTTCACTAATGAATACAGATGCAAAAGTATTCAACAAAATCTTAGCCAACAGACTACAGCTACACATTAAAAAAATTATACATCACAATCAAGTAGGCTTCATCCCAGGGATGCAAGGCAAATCTATAATGTAATCACCATATCAATAGAAGCAAAAACAAGGACCATATAATCCTCTCAATAGATGCAGAAAAAGCATTTGATAAAATTCAGCATTCTTTTTTAACAAGAACACTTAAGAACATGGGTATAAATGGCACATTTCTTCAACTGACTGAAGCCATCTACGACCAACCCATAGCTAATACTGAATGGAGTAAAACTGAAAGTTTTTCCACTTAGAACTGGAACCAGAAAAGGATGTCCTCTATCACCACTAATATTCAACATAGTTCTGGAAGTTCTAGACAATGCAATTAGGCAAGGGAAGGATATAAAGGGCATCCAAATGAAGGCAGAGGAGATCAAACTTTCACTCTTTGCTGATGATCTTATATTTAGAGAACCCCAGAGGCTCAACCACAAGGCTCATGCCTGTAATCCCAGTATTTGGGAGGTGGAGGTGGGTTGATTCCCTGAGCTCATGAGTTCGAGACCTGCCTAAGCCAGAGCGAGACACTGTCTCTAAAAAATAGCCAGGGACTGCGGCAGGTGCCTGTATTCCCAGTTACTTGGGAGGCTGAAGCAAGAGAATTGCTTAAGCTCAAGAGTTTGAGGTTGCTGTGAGCTGTAACACCACGGCACTCTACCCAGGGTGACATAGTGAGACTCTGTCTCAAAAAAAAGAAAAGAAAGAAAGAAAAAAGAAAAGAAATTAAATACAGTAACATCTCAGGGTATAAAAATCGATGTCCACAAATGAGTAGCCCTTGTATACACCAAAACAGCCAAGTTGGGACGTTCATCAGAGACACAATTTCCTTTACAGTAGCCTCAAAGAAAATGAAATACCTAGGAATATACCTACAAAAGAGGGGAAAGACCTGTACAAACAGAATTATGAAACCCTAAGAAAAGAAATAGCAGAAGACATTAAATGGAACAGCATACCATGCTCCTGCCTGGGAAGAATAAATACTGTTAAAATGTCTCTACTTCCCAGGAGGAGAGCAAGATGGCAGCCGAGTAACAGCTTCCTTGCATCTGGGCTCCGTGAATTGGGGGGAGATAAGACTCCAGGCATCTCTGGCTGGTGGGATCTGCCTATAATCATCCCTGTGAGGATACAGGGAGTCAGCAAGAGACTTCTGGACCCCAAGAAGAGGACAAAAACAGTGGAAAACTGGCAAGTGGTCGCGTGTGCGCAATTGGTCTAATTCCGCCTGCAACTTCCACAGGCACAGGAACTTAAAGAGCAAGAGGAAGTGAAAGGAAAATTAGGGCAAGGAAACAGATAAAAGAAATTACTCCTGAAGAAGAATCAGCAGAAAACTTCAGGCAACGTGAAGAACCAGTCCAGAACAATCCCTCCAAGGAACCATGAGGTAGCTACTGCAGAGGATTCCACCTATAAAGAAATGTTAGGAATGACAGAAAGGGAATTTAGAATACACATGATGAAAACAATGAAAGAAATGATAGAAACAATGAAGGAAACTGCTAATAAAGTGGAAAATAACCAAAAGGATTCCAAAAACAGAATCAAATAAGAGATGAACAATATGAAGAATATAGAAAGGATATAGCAGAGCTGAAGGAACTGAAGCAGTCAATTAGGGAACTTAAAGATGCAATGGAAAGTATCAGCAACAGGTTAGACCATGCAGAAG
>CAUYPK010050263.1:0-13170 GCA_963574355.1 Loris lydekkerianus | reverse complement strand
TTTAATCTCTTCCTGAACCAAACTATCATTCAGCATAAGATTGTTTAGTTGCCAAGACTTTGTGTGGGGATGAACAATTTTGTTGGAATTGAGCTTCACTGTTTTGGCCTTATGGTCTGAAAGAGTGAGATGGTATAATTTCTATGTTTTAAAGTTTGCTGAGGTGTGATTTGTATCCTAGGATGTGCTCTATTTGGAAGTATGTGCTATGAGCTGATGAGAAAAAAATATATATTCTTTTAGTTTGGGATGGTATGTTCTGTATATGTATATTAATCCCATTTGATCTAGGATCACATTTAAGTCCTTTATATCCTTGTTTAGTATCAGTTTAGAGGATCTGTCCAGTTCTGTCAGAGAGGTGTTGAAGTCACCTCTCTGAAGTCACCTCTCTGAAGTGCTCAGAACACCCAAGGTCTGTTTCATAAATCTGGGAGCATTTAGGTTAGGCATGTAAATGTTTAGTATGGAGATGTCTTCTTGTTGTATTGTTTCTTTGACTAGTATGAATTGACCATCTTTGTCTTTCTTAACTAAAGAAGCTTTGAATCTGATTGTACCTGAGAATGAGATTGCAACCCCTCCTTTCTTCTGATTTCCATTTGCTTGACACACTATTTTCCATCCCTTAACCCTGAATCTTGATTTGTCCTTTAGGGATAGGTGTGTCTCGTGGAGACAGTATATGGATGGCTTGTGTTTTTTCATCCAATCAGACAGCCTGTGTCTCTTCACAGCCTATGTCATTCTCCAGTGGGGAATTCAATCCATTGACATGTACTGAAAGTAAAAACAGTTGTGGTAGAATTCTGTTCATCTGATTGTGAGGTAGTTTGTTATGTAGTTAATCCTTTGTGCCATTGTGGAAGCTAAATTCTGACCTCTGGCTTCTAAATGGTTACTTTGGTGGCGGTTCATTGTGGTGTTTGGTATTGAGAATAGGTCTAATTAGTTCCTGTAGAGCTGGCCTTATTGTAATGAATTTCCTCAGTTGTATAATCTGCAAACAATTTGATTTCTCCATCAATTTTGAAGCTACGTTTGGCAGGATATAGGATTCTAGGATGAGAATTATTTTGTTTAAAGATGTTGAAGTTGGATGACCATGCTCTCCTGGCTTGGAAAGTTTCAGTTGAAAAGTCAGCTATCAATCTAATGGTTCTGCCCTTGTAGGTCAATTGGTGCTTATTCCTAGCTGCTTGCAAGATTTTCTCCTTCATCTTGACTCTGGACAGGTTCATTATAATGTATCCTGAAGAGGTTCTGTTAGAGCTGAGATGACCCAGGGTTCAGTATCCATGTGAAGGGAGTGTGCCAGGATCTTTAGTAAATCTTGGGAAGTTTTCATTTATGATAGTCTGCAATAGGGAAAGCTTCCATACCTTTGGGACAATCTTCCCCTTCAAGGATTCCTATTGTCCATATGTTTGAATGCTTTGTGGCATTTCTTAGTTCTCTAAGCACCTGCTCTGCTTTTTCTCTCTTCTTTCTGACTCTGTTATTATCTGTGTGAATTCAAAGACTTTATTTTCTAACTCTAATGTTCATTTTTCTCCATGGGCTAATCTATTTTTGATACTTTCTACTGCTTCTTTATATTTCCTGACTATCTCCTTCATTTCTTTAAGGTCATCTATATCTTTTCTATATTCTACAAATATCTCATCTGACTTTAGGTTCTGTCTTTCCGTTTTTCTTTCCAATCCCATTATTGTCTTAATCATCCATATTTTAAACCCCATTTCTGTCAAATCCATTAATTCTTTATAGGAGGAGTCTTCTTTTAAAAATTGCTTTGTTGGTCCCTTGGAGTAGTTGCTCTCATTTGGTTATTCATAGTGCCTGAATTTTTCTTTTGGTTTCTGCTTATGTGTGCTTTCTTCTTGTTCCCTTCATTGTGCACCTTTTTCCTTCTCACTTCCTCCTTTGATTCAAGTTACTTTGTCATAGGGTTTAGGTGAGGAAGAGAACTCTTGGTATGGAATCAGAAGGTGGAAAAGAGTTACAGCAAGGAAAGAGAAGTAAGAGAAAAGGAGAAAAATGAAGGGGGGAAGAGTAAGGAGGAAATCAAAAGAAAGACAAAAGAGGGGGAGAAAGGGGGACTAACAGAAGAACACATGAGATGGAGGACAAGAAGGGAGGTTGAGAGTGATAGAAGGGATGTTATTGTTCAGCACAGTGCTAAGGCCATGTCTATAGCTCAAGGGTGAGAATCTGAGCTGGGTTATTTCCTCAAAATTTGGCAATCCTTACTTGTCCACAGCCAGACTCTTCCTCTGCCAAAAACAGGAAGAGAAGAAAAAGAACAAACACAAAGAACAAGAAGGCAAAATTGAATTAGGAAGAAAAAAAGAAAAAAAAAAGGAAGAAAAGTCAAAAAATTTAGCAGCATGATCTTCCTACTACATTCTTCCTAGGATCAAGAGTAGAAAGTCCTTTTGGTCTCTTTGAACCAGGTTACTGCTGCGGTCTACCTGCCAGACCGCTGCTATGTCACACCCACCCTCAGCAAAGAAAGGGTGGAAATAGAAAGGAAAGAAAAGAAAAAAATATATATAAGCATAGACAAAGGAAAATTAAACATATATTGAATCAAGTTAAGGAGAGGGAGGAAGAAGGGATACAGAAAGAAAGAAGAAAGGCAACAATCTAAGAAAAGGAGAAAGATAAATCAAGAAACAGGCTGAGGAGAGTATCGTAGCTGATGCCAAAGCACTTTATGTGGGAGAGATTAGATGAGTAGAAGAGTCTCTATTAACTGAGAGATGCAGAGAAGTGTACTAGGGTGAGGGAATAATTCAAGCTGAAATTCTGCAATGAAAAGAAAAAAAGAAAAACTACAGAAGTCCTTGCTCTTGATGAATGTAAAAATGGAAGATAGGAGAAGATCCAACCATACAACTTAGCAAAAAGCAAAGCACATTAAAACAAGATAAAATTAAACACACACACACACACACACACACACACACACACACACAAACGCTTAGATAGCCTGATGTAATCAATCTCTGCAACCAATTGAGGAAGGAAAGAGGAGAAAGAAAATAATAATAATAATAGTATAAGCATTGCCTCAAATCATTACTACACTCCCTAAATTGGTCCTTCTTATCAAAAAACGCAAATACAGATTGAATTTTTTACTAAAAATTCTAGTCATGAGACACAAAAGAAAATAAGCCATTTTTTCTTTTGGACCCATTAGCTTATTCATTCTAGTTACTTAGGAGGCATCCCAGCTGGGAGTCCCCTATGAGGTCTACTACCATCACAGTCCTGAACAGGCTTTCTGTTAGGGTTTACAGAAGTCCCTGTAAGTGTAGCAGAGAAGTAATAAGGACAAGGTTCCCACTCTCCTTTTTTTCCTCTAAGAAAATCCACAAGGCATGATGGCCAAATCTTGCAATGTTAAGTAAGGTTGGTGCAGCTGAGAAAGCACAAAGGCTAGTCGAGAAAAGGTAGAGCAAAGCAAAACAGATGTTGTATACATACTAGAGCTTTTCCCAGTAGGAGAAAGGGTGACAGGGAAGCCCCAGAAAAGGAGTGAGGAAAGACTTGATCACAGTAGCTGTGGCATGCACAGAAGCTTGTAATTTATCTACCACTCTGAGGGTGGAGATAGGGAAGAGAAACAGAGGTTCTGAAACAGAAGGTGAAATAGAAAACAATGCTACTTTGTCACACTGTCAAAGCAGCCTCCAATGTATACACAAAGCAGCCTCCAACACACAAAGAAGCCACTAACAAACTCACATCACTTTGTCATCTTACTTTACTTCAGCTAAAAGGGGTTCCCAAAGTCAGTGGCAGCTCCCAAGTTTGGGCATCAAATGTTAGGTCTGTGTGATGTTTCCTGTTCCCTCAGTTCCTGGTGCCAAGAATGAGCACTGGTACCAAATTGAGCCCATGACAGAGTGATCACAGATACATGGCAATCACACACATGACATTCATGTGCCTTGGATGGAGAAAGACCCTGAAGTCTGAGCACACACTATCTTTTATGTGCTCAATAGTTTGTCCTGCCTCTCTTATTGCAGGATTGGTTGCTATTTCCTGCCTTTGAAGTGACTGACATATTGGGTTTATATAATGAATTACTTAACAGGTTATATACAGTTTAGGTTACATAACAGCTGCCTTACTGCACAAGCCTCTTCTCATATCCTTCATGAAAACTCCACTTATGCTGTGCTAATTAGATGATAATGAGCCTTATCTAGGTAAAGGTTTCTAGGAGCTACATTCTATGTGTGTTCCAACCAGGGAACAGTAGAAAGCTTCTACTTAGTTCCTGGGTACAATTCAGTTCCTATTCTCCACTCTTTCTTGTCATCTGTTTACCCTCCCCCTGACAATATCCCTTATAAACAGAGATACAAAAATCCTCAATGAAATACTAGCAACAAAATGAATAAATGGGAATTAATCAATTAAAAAAGGTGCTTCCCAGCAAAGGAAATAATTGCCAAAGTGAATAGACAACCTACAGAATGGTAGAAAATATTTCCCAAGCATATTTATGAAAGAGGACTAATACATGGAATCTACAAAATATTCAAGAAATTAAAAAAGAAAAAAATAATAATCCTATCAGAGGTTTTTCAAAAGAAAATTTAAAAATCACATTTATTAATATTTATTGTTGACATGATTATCATTGAGGTCTTGGTCATAATATTTTTTCCCTAGGTGCATATCTAGAAAAGTTTTTTTTACATTATCCTCTAGAATTTTTATGATTTCATTTCTTGGATCCAAGTCTTGTATCTATGTTGAATTCATTTTTGTGAGTAGTGAGAGGTAGTAGTCCTGTTTCAGTCCTTTGTGAATGGCTCTCCAGTTTTCCTACCACTGTTTATTGTCTAAGGTATCTTTTCCCCATTGTATGTTGTTTTTTGCCTTGTCAAATATCAGTTGGTTGTATGTAAATGGTTTTATATCTGGGTTTTCTGTTGCATTGGTCTTTGTCTCTATTTTGGTACAAATGCCATGCTGTTGTGGTTACTATAACCTTGTTGTATATTTTGAAGTCTGGTAATGTAATGTATCCAGATTTGTTGTTTTTTGCTTAAGATTGCTTAGTCTATTTAGACTCTTCTCTGGTTCCAAATGAAGTGTAGAATTATTTTTTCTAAATCTGTTATGATGTTGGTAATTTGATTGGAATGTCATTGAATTTGTACATAACTTTGGGTAGTATGGGCATCTAAAAATGTTGGTTTCTCCTATCCATGAGCATGATGTATTTTTCCATTTGTTTATATCCTCTGAATTTTCTTCCTCAGGCTTCCATAGTTCTCTTTGTTGAGATCTTTTACCTGCTTGGCTAAGTATATTCTTGGTACTTTTTTGTAGCTATTGTGAGTGACATTGAGTCTTCAGTTTAACTCTTGACTATTATTTGTGTATAGAAATTATACTAATTTATATACATTTATTTTGTACCATGATACTTTGCTGAGTTTATTTTCCCATTACCCATACAGTGTTCTCCCATTTAAGGCTGCACAAGGACCCCGTTTCCAGGTTTGAACAAACTGACTTTTTCTCTCCAATTGCACTCTCTGAATACCCCCTGTCACTGTTTTTCCAGAGCCAGAGGAATTGCATTCATTTGTTAATACCCTCATTCAGTTGCTAATCAACATTGAAGTCTGCCACATCCTGACCTAGTGTAATTCTCCAAATGGTATCAAGCTCCTAGAGGAAAGACCCAATGAGGTGGTTTCCAACTTGGGTCTCCTCACCTCTTCCAGAGGCTCTGGTGCCTTTCCTTTCTTCTATTTCATTCTATTTAATAAATCCTATGTTATTACTAATCACTGTGGTCCATGGATTCATTCTTCAAATGTCCGAGACCAAAGATCTACTACAGAAAGAATTTCTGGTAACATTACAGAAAACTCTTCATGGATTCTATGGGATTTTCTACATACAACATCATATCATCAGAAAAGACTGATAGTTAGATATCCTTTTTCCTGATTTGAAAACTCTTAATTTCCTTCCCGACCCTGACTACTCTGGCTAGGACTCAAGCACTCTATTGAATAGAAATTGTAAGAGTGGGCATCCTTGTCGTGTTCCATTTCTTAGGAGGAATACTTTCAACTTTTTCCAAGTTTGTCTAGTTTGTTTGGGTTTTTATCATGAACGGATGTGAATTTTGTTGAATACATTTTCTACATCTTTTAAGGTAATCTAATGGTCTCCATTTTTGTTTCTGTTTATGTGGTGAATCACATTTATTTGTTTACATATCTTGATTGTCCTGTTTCCCTGGAAAGAATTCCACTTCATTATGGTGGAATTTTTTTTTTCTTTTGATGTTCTGTTGAATTCAGTTTGCTAGTATTTTATTGAGGATTTTTGTATCCATGTTTATGAGGAATGTCTATACTTTTCTTTGATGTTCTATCTTTTTCTGGCTCTGGTATCAAGGTACAAAATGTTCAGAAGCTACCTATATGATACATACTTAATATTCAGAATTTATAGAGAACTTATGCAAATTAGCAATAAAGGAAAAAAAACTGTTCAAATTGGGACAAAGACACGGAGAGAAGCATCTCAAAAGAGGAAAGGCAAATGGCCAATAATCATAAAAAATGGTCAATGTCATTAATCATCAGGGAAATGCAAATTAAAAACACAATGAGATAATACCTTAGTCCATAGAATGGCTTTTATTAAAAAGTCAACAAATAATACATGCTGACATAGATGCAGAGAGAACATAGTACTTATACACACTGATTGGGTGGCAAATCTATGGAAAACTGTACAGAGATAGCTCAAAGAAACTAAAAGTTGATGTACCATTCGATCCAGAATATCACTATTGTGTATTTGCCAAAAAGAAAAGATTTTTCATCAGAAAGACACTTGCACTTGAATGTTTATTTGTAGCACAATTAACAATTGCAAGGGTGTGGTGTCAAGCCAATTGCCTATCAATTTATGGGCAGATTAATAAAATGTGACATGTATACATGGAGTTGCATGAATACTCAGTTGCAAAAAAGATGAATTAATACCTTTTGCAACAATCTGAATGGAGCTGGAGAAAGTTCAATTTTCCTAAATGAAATATCTCAAGAATGGTAAAACAAACACCACAAGTACTTGCTATTTAATTGGAACTGATAACCACACGTGTATAAAGAAAAGTAAAACTCAGTGAAAATCCACTGGGAGGGAAACAGGAAGAAACAGAAAACCTATCTATTTTGGTACAGTGAATGCTATTTTGGATGATGCACACACGTAGAAACAGGATTTAAGCATTATAAGAACAATCCATTTTGCCTAAAACCTTTATACCCATTTTGATGTTTTAAAAAAGAAGACAGACAAATGGTTAAGAAATATGTGAAAAATGTTCAACACCATTAATCCACAGAAAGATGCAAATTAAAACTATAAGGTGATACCCCCAAATCCCTGTCACTGTGGTGGCCCAGGTCCCCACAATCATTGCTGGAATCTGTACTGAGGGCAGTCACTGTGAGAAAAAATTCAGACTCAGTTAGCTCAGGTGAAATAACAGATGGGAGCCTGTGAGAGGCATATACCATAGCTAGCAGCATCTAGCAAGTGCAGCCTTGGACCATTATCCCAAAGGTCTCTTTACTCAGTCCAAAACCATAAATCACACTGACAACATAAAGCATAAAGATATATTTAAGTTATTCAAAGCACAGTGTCCCAAGTAAACATTAACGGTCTGAAAGAGAAACAAAAGTAGGGAAATCATGTAAGCACACCATGTACTTGACAACATACACTCTAAAAATTGTTGGGTAAACTTTAACTTGCCTAACTCACTTCTGTGATTCCCATCTATACCTGGGCAAGACTTACGCATAGTCATTTTTAGTTGCTAATGAGCATTCCCTTCTCAGCCACAAAATATCAATCAAGCCATCTGTGGCACCTGGAGGGGCAGGTGTAGGATAATATTTAGAAATAAACATATCCTACATCAAGCACACAAAAGTGAACTCAGTGTGAGTTTAAAATGACTTGCTATTCTTCCAGAGGCTTAAGGGACCTGAGCCCCCCTGGGACACACGCAGAGTTGGCTTGCCTGGAGTTAAAAATTCCCCAAGCCCATTCTCTGAAGCTGTGCACCCTGTGAAGCCTGAGATAAAAGGGCATGTCACCCTTCCTCAGAGATACGGGCCAAAGGGTTGATGTATGTTAACAACATATTGTCAGAGGTCTATAGGTGCTCTGCCCTGAGGAAAAGAAACAGTCCTTACTTCATAATGAGTAAACTGAGTGAATGCTTAAAGATATTCTTCCATTAAGTCTGTTCCCCTGTGTCTACTTTCTTCTTTATGATCTCTATTTAGATACCTTCCCAGAGATTAGTCAGTGTCTAGAAGAAGATGTTTACTGCAAAAGTGATTGTGTTGATGTGGTAACAGAATATTTCCTTTCAAGTCGATTTCAGATAGGTAAAATGAGGTAATGGTGAAACTAATGGATAATAGATTAAGTGTGTACGTGACTAGAAAGGTATAAAATCAAACCCCTAAATAAAGAACTTCTCTACACGCCATCCCATCCTATGTAGTCTGTTTCTTGACTTAATAATTACAGGAGCAAGTTTACACCCACGGCAAAGCTGCTGTTCATTTGTGTCTCTGGTCATGCAACAGGCAGGGTTCTGGACTCTGGTCACACAGGACCTAAGGAATGCTAACCTTGAGTTGCCCAGTGCCAAACATCCTGTGTAAACCACCAGGCTATCCCTAGCCTTCAGTGGGATGTGTCAGCACCTATAGGGTTTGAGGAACCTGGATTCTGGTCAACAAGCTCTCCAGAAATGCCTGGGTTAAACTACACTGTAAACCTAACTTCCACATGTCACAATGGCCCTTATTCAAAAGTTTTAAAATGTGATAGATGCTGGCATGCATGCAGAGAACAGGATGCTTAAACATAGTGAGACTGCAAATAAGTATGAACTTTATAGAAAACAGTATGGAGATTCCCCAAATAAATAAATGTAAAGAGAAGTCATTTTATAAAAACCATATACACTCAAATGTTTATTGCAGCACAATTCACAATTGCAAAGATGTGGAATCAACCTAAGTGCCTATCAATTTATTCATTCATAAAGAAAATATGGTATATTGAATATATACCATGGATACTATGCAATCATAAAAATGAATGAAATAATGTCTTTTCCACCCACCTACAGGGACTGGAGACTATTATTCTAAGTATTTCAGAAATGGAAACCAAACACTGTGTATTCTCATTAATCATTCAAAACCAGGAATGGGGAAGAGTGGGAGACTGAAGAAAAACACTTGCCTGTGGAGTGCAATGAATATTATTTTGGTTACAGGCACCCCAAAAGGCCTGACTCAACCATGATAGAAGGAGTCCAGGTAACAAAAGCATTTTCACCTTCTTAATAATTTGACTTTTTTCATTTTAAAAATTAAAAGAAAAAAATGAAAATACACCCTGTACAACAAAATAAAGTAGAAAACTCCTGGGATTAATGTAGAATGGCAAAATTAATTATTGGAAATGCAATTAATAATGATTGATTTATTTTTCAAACCATTAGTTATATTCTTTTAAAAAATGTATGTACCTAATAATACTATTTCAACATCGAACACAAAAGAAGTGAATGAATAAATAATCACCAGGTAATAAACAATTCTGATTCACTGTTTATTACATAGGTACAACAGAGGTTATAGGAAGATTTAAACTAAATAATTAACCATTACAAAATGCACACAGACACGCACACACACACTACACTAATACTGAATACTCACTTTTTTAAGTTCTCATGGCAAGTCCCAAGAATATTCTATAACCTTATAATTCCAAGCAAGTTAATATGAAATACAGTACTGTGCTCCCAATAAAGTACTACTAGCTGTTTGGCCAGTGGACATATGTAATACAACTTTTCACTTTTAATAATAATTAATGAAAAATAAATAACACTTAAAATCAGTTCCTCTATCCCACCACCACATTAGAAGAAACATGTAGAACATTTTCAGCTTCACAGTAAATCCTCTAATTACAATTTAAATGGAAGTCTATAACCAAAAATTAAAAATCTATATGATTAATTCTCATCTATTACTAAAGAAAGAGGCAAAAAATTAAGACAATGTACAGTCACCATTTCTATTATATGAATTATGAGTAAAGTACAACAAGTTTCTTTCTTGTGAAAAATCAATTGCCTTAAATTCATATACTATAAAAATTAAATTCAGAAATGAAATTATCTGAACATGCATAAAAATTTTCCTAAGTTGAAGTTACTTTTAGTTAAGTGGAAATGAAATAGAAGAAAGAAAATAATATAAGTAGTATAAAATAATAAGACACAATTAGTAGAGAGGTTCAACAAAGCCAGTGATATTTTTATTGAAAATACTTAATAAAATTGATAAAAAATTAATTATTTAAGAAAGTACCTGATGAGGCACAAATATTTTATTTCTAGATTAATTATAGATATATATTTTGGATATTACAGATAAAAACAAGGAATGATTCATCTTATAAATACAATTTAATATCCATTTGAAATAAAAATACCCAAAATACACAAATGACCGAAGTGTCAGAATAAAAGATACCTGGGTAAGCACTACATGAAATAAACAAATTGAGTTTGTTAAACAAACATTCCTATAAATATAGTCTACAAACTCACATAACATCACTGATGAATAAAAATATTTCAAAATAAAACTTGTACACAAAGGGCATCAAAAAAGAAATGCTTCACAGCATAGTGTCAATAGCAAGAACTTTCAAGAGCATAGCAATGAATAAAAGCATAATACAATCTCTCTGTAAGCATGCATGAAGAAATAAATCTTACTTCTATTATAATATATGCACTGATCTTTTTATGGGGATGATACCGAATAACAGGATGAATTTACCTCAGAAACATAAGACTGGTTTAACATTTACAAGGAATAAAAGTAATATAACTTAAACACATTATACAGAGAAAACAAATATAATTTAAAATTCTGTGAAAATACATCATTGACTTAATGCAAAATATATCATAAAATGGGAATATTATTGAAATATGAGAAAGTTATGATAAAAAATTTTTAAAATATGATTGAAATGTTAAAATCTTCTCATCAAAAACAGGAAATAATCCATGTACAATATACATAGAACAATTATTGTACTTTCTCTTCATCATTGAAAATAATTTTTTTTTTCTTTTTTTGAGACACAGTCTCACTTTGTCAATCTGGGTACAGTGCCGCGACTTTAAAAAATTTATGGCACCAGGGGGAAATAGTGTGATTATAACAGATAAAATAGTAGTTTACAGCAAAAATCCAGAAAACTCTATACTTTAAATACAGGATTTAATACACAAAATAGATGAAGTAACTGGATATAAGATCAACATTCAAACCTCAGTTATATTTCTACAACAAAATAAAGAAAATTTTAAAATAAGGATGCTGTTTACAAAAGCATAAATGGAAAATAGCTATCTTTCTACATAACTTCAATACCAAAAATACAAAATATGACAGAGAGAAATCAAAGAAAACCTAATAAATTTCCAGAAATAGCATGATATTGCTTGGAAAAGTCAACTTTAAAGGGATGACAGGAGTAACAGCTTCCCTGCCATTGGACACGGAGAGTCTAGGGAGACAAGACTCCAGGCATCTCCGGCTGGTGGGATCTGCCTATAATCATCCCTCTGAGGATACAGGGAGCCAGCAAGGAACTTCTGGACCCCAAGAGGAGGACAAAAACAGTGGAAAACTGTCAAGTGGTTGCTTGTGTTCGATGGACCTAATCCCGCCAGCAACCATAAGTACAAGTAGCAGTGAGACTTAAACTGGAAAGGCCTTACCTGTGAACTGTTTTGGTGTTCTTGAACTTGGCACTCAGTTGAACTGCCTTGGGGAGAGCCTAAGCAAGAGTGTGGGGAACTTTGGGCATTGTCTGGGCCCCTGACTGAGCCACTGAGCTGGACGCATGAAGCCATTGTGAAAGAACTTCCCTGGCAAGCTCCGCCCTTAGGGTCCCAGAGCAAGGATCGGGCGGGACAAAGTAACCTAGTGACTGAGCAGCCTAAAGGTGGGAACTGAGCTGCCTTACAGCCTTAATCCTTAAAGGCAGAGTGAGATGGTTTTGGCACACTGGAGCCTTGGGCTGTTGCCCTGGGTAGAGTGCTGTGACGTCACAGCTCATAGCAACCTCAAACTCCTGGGCTTAGCGCTGCCCAGACCTCCATAAGAGTTGTGCAGTGACCCCTGACTGGTGACCTGCACCCACCAGGCCTCTGCATTCGCTGACAAGGAACTGCGGGAGCCACGCAACCCTGCATCCTCCCTCCTGTGTCCTCCCAGCCTCCATACTAGCCCATTCATCTGGCCAGGGACTCTGGTAGCTGCATTCACTCTGAAGCCCTCTCTGCCTCCGCGCAGAGCCCCTCTCCTGGCAAGAGACTGCTGGAGCCTTGGGCTCTCTGTGCCAAAGTCCTGGGCGCCAGGCACTCCCAGAACCGTGCGGACCACCTCCAGCCCTGTTGCTGGATCCGGGTGTGTCACACACTGGAGCTGCTTCCACAACAAGAACTCCCTAGGTGGAGCAGCCCCAGAGGAACTACACAGGGTCACTCCCTACAAAGATCCAGCAACAATAGAGTGATCCCCCTGGGGTCTAATCTTGGAGACACACCTCCCCAACTCTGAGGACGGCCAGAGGCAATGCTGAAAAACAATCATGAGGCGAAATCAACAGAAAACCTCTGGGAATATGAATAATCAGAGTACATCAACTCCCCCAAGGATCAATGGGGCAGAAACAGCACAAGACCCCAGGCACAAACAAATAACTGAGATGTCAGAAATTGAATTCAGGATCTGGATGGCAAATAAGATCGAATTAAAATTCCAAAAATTATCTCAAGAATTCAATGAATTCAAAGACCAAATGACCAAAGATTTTGACACATTGAGACAAAAAGTTGTATCCCTCAAAGATCTGAGAAACACAGTAGAATTCCTCAGTAACAGAATGGAACGAGCAGAAGAAAGCATTTCTGACATTGAAGACAAAGTTTTAGAACGCTCCCAAACCCTCAAAGAGGAAGAGAAATGGAGAACA
>CAUYPK010050261.1:0-29033 GCA_963574355.1 Loris lydekkerianus | reverse complement strand
TATAGTATAGTCTGAGGTCTGGTAGCGTGATTCCTCCTGCTTTGTTTTTATTTCTGAGTAATGTCTTGGCTATACAAGATTTTTTCTGATTTCATATAAAATGAAGTATTATTTTTTCAAGATCTTTAAAGTATGACAGTGGAGCTTTAATAGGGATTGCATTAAAATTGTATATTTCTTTGGGTAGTATGGGCATTTTAACAATGTTGATTCTTCCCAGCCATGAGCATGGTATGTTTTACCATTTGTTAACGTTTTCAGCTATTTCTTTTCTTAGAGTTTCATAGTTCTCTTTATTGATTTCTTTCACATCTTTTGTTAGATAAACTGTCAAATATTTTATCTTCTTTGGCACTACTATGAACAGAATAGAGTCCTTAACTGTTTTTTCAGCTTGACAATTATTGGTATATATAAAGGCTACCGATGTATGAATGTTGATTTTGTAACCTGAGATGCTGCTGTATTCCTTGATTACTTCTAAGAGTTTTGTAGTAGAATCTCTGGTGTTTTCCAGATATACAATCATATTATCTGCGAAGAGCAGAAGTTTGATCTCTTCTGACCCTATACGGATATCCTTGATTGCCTTTTCTTCCTTAATTGAGGTGGCTAAAACTTCCATTACAATGTTAAAGAGCACTGGAGACAATGGGCAACCTTGCCTGGTTCCTGATCTGATTGGAAATGATTTCAATTTAACTCCATTCAATATGATATTGGCTGTGAGTTTGCTGTAGATGGCCTCTATCAGTTTAAGAAATGTCCCTTCTATACCAATTTGCTTAAGTGTTCTGATCATGAAGGGATGCTGGATATTATCAAAAGCTTTTTCTGCATCAATTGAGAGAATCATATGGTCTTTGTTTTTTAATTTGTTTATGTGCTGGATTATACTTATCGATTTACGTATATTAAACCAGCCTTGAGATGCTGGGATAAAACCGACTTGGTCATGATGTATAATTTGTTTGATGTGTTGATGGATTCTGTTTGCTAGGATCTTGTTAAATATTTTTGCATCTATATTCATTAGTGATATTGGTCTATAATTTTCTTTTCTTGTTGGGTCTTTTCCTGGTTTGGCTATCAGGGTGATGTTTGCTTCATAGAACATATTGGGTAGTTTCCTTCTTTTTCTACGTTTTGGAACAAGATGAGTAACATAGGTACTAGTTTGTCTTTAAAGGTTTGGTAGAATTCTGACGTGAAGCCATCTGGGACCGGGCTTTTCTTTTTAGGGAAATTTTGTATGGTTGATACTATTTCAGAACTTGATATTGGCCTGTTCAACATTTCCACTTGATTCTGGTTAAGTCTTGGAAGGTGACGTGCTTCCAATTATTGGTCAATTTCCTTCAGATTTTCATATTTTTGAGAATAAAGTTTTCTTTAATATTCATTAAGGATTTTTTGAATTTCTGAGGAGTCTGTTGTTATTTTGTCTTTGTCGTTTGATTGATGAAATTAGAGATTTTACTCTTTCTTTTTCCTGGTTAGGTTAGCCAAAGGTTTATCTACTTTACTGACCTTTTCAAAAAACCAACTTTTGATTTATTGATCTGTTGTATAATTCTTTTGTTTTCAATTTTATTTAATTCTGCTCTAATTTTGGTTATTTCTTTTCTTCTACTGGGTTTGGGGTTGGAATGTTCTTCCTTTTCCAGTTTCTTGAGATGTCCCATTCTGTTGTTAACTTCCTCTCTTTCCATTCTCTTGAGGAAGGCTTGCAGTGCTATAAATCTCCCTCTTAGGACTGCCTTTGCAGCAGCCCAGAGGTTCTGATAATGCGTGTCTTCATTGTCATTTTGTTCAAAAAATTTGGTGATTTCCTTCTTAATCTCATCTCTGACCCAGCTATCATTCAGAAAAAGGTTACCTAACTTCTATGTTTTTGTATGAGTATGCAGATTTCTGTTGTTACTGAGTTCAACTTTTATTCTATGGTGGTCAGAGAGGATGCAAGGAATAATTTCTATTCCTTTAAATTTACTGAGGTTAGACTTGCGACCTAAGATGTAATCAATTTTGGAGTATGTTCCGTGGGCTGATAAGAAGTATATGTATTCACTTTTGTTGGGATAAAATGTTCTGTAGATGTCTTCTAATTGCTAATGTTGTATGGTTAGGTTTAAATCTAAAATTTCTTTGGTCAGCTTCTTACTGGAAGATCGATCCAACACTAACAAAGGAGTGTTGAAATCTTCAACTATTAAGTAGCTGGAGAAAATCAAGTTGCTCATGTCTTTTATTTTATTTTTATTTTATTTTATTTATTTATTTATTTATTTATTTATTTATTTATTTTTATGAAATCATAGCTATGTACATTGGTATGATCATGGGGCATCATACACTAGTTTCACAGAGTTTCTCTTATAAATTGAGGCACATTCTGGTTGGGTGCATAAATATTCATAATTGAAATCTCATCATATTGAGTATTACCCTTAACAAATATGAAGTGACCATTCTTATCCTTCCTTACTTTTGTTGGTTTAAAGCCTATTGTGTCTGCAAATACAATTGCAACACCTGCTTTTTTCTGATTACCATTTGCCTGAAATATGGAAGACCATCCTTTCAACCTGGGTCCATATTTGTCTTTTAAGGTAAGATATGACTCTTGTATGCAGCAAATACCTGGCCTGAGATTTTGTATCCAGTCAGCTATCCTGTGCCTCTTTAGAGGACAGTTTAAGCTGTTCACATTAATGGAGAATATTGATAAGTCTGGTAAAATATTGGATATTGAGTTTTTCGAAAGCCCAGTGGACATTTTTGATCCTTTTGCCCTTGTGGAAGTTGGACTTTGATCAAAAGTTTCTGAGTGAGTTTACTTTTGTGGTAGAGAATTGGGCTAGTCATTATGGAGGATAGGTCTGAGAATATCCTGAAGAGCTGGTTTGGTTATGTCAAATTTCTTCAACATATGAATGTCGTTAAAGTATTTAATTTCTCCATCATAAATGAAACTCAGTTTAGCTGGATATAGGATCTGGGGTTGACTGTTATTTTGTTGTAGGAGATTAAAAGTCAATGGCCACCCTCTTCTGGCTTGAAAGGTTTCAACAGAGAGATCTGCAGTCATTCTAATATTCTTCCCTTTGTAGGTAATGGATTTCTTGCATCTGGCTGCTTTGAGAATTTTCTCCTTCACATTAACTTTATTGAAGTTAATTATGATATATCTGGGGGATGTCTTATTCACATTGAGTCATGCTGGGATTCTGAAACTGTCTGCTATCTGAATTTCAGAGTATCTTGGCATGTCTGGAAAATTCTCTTTCATAATTTCATGAAGAAGGGCCTCTGTGCCTTGCGAGGCCACTTCATCACTTTCAGGGATTCCAATGAGGCAGATATTAGCCTTCTTCGAATTATCCAGAGCTCTCTGAGAGAATGATCCATTTTTGCTCCCCATTTCTCTTCCTCTTTGAGAGTTTGTGAGAGTTCAAAAGCTTTGTCTTCAATGTCAGAAATCCTTTCTTCTGCCTGCTCCACTCTGTTACTGAAGGATTTACTGTATTTTTCAGAACTTTGAGGGCTGGAAATTCTTGCTTCAGTGCATCAAAATCTTTGGTGGTTTTGTCTTTAAATTCATTAAATTCTTGAGACAACTTTTGAATTTCTCCTCGAATTTCTAATTCCGACTTTGGAATTGCTCTTTGAATTTCTAATTCCAAATTTTCCTCCATTCTATTAATCATGTTTGCGATTCAAATTCTGAATTCGATTTCTGACATATTGGCCAGCTGTTTATGGATGGGATTCTCAGTTACATCTGCCATATCTTTCCTTGGGAAGGTGGGGTGATCTATTCTGTTTATTCATGTTACCAGACTTTTTCCACTGATTCTGCCCTATGATTACTTTATCCCATTTGACTTTTCCCCTGGAGCTTTGTCAAGGACCCATACAGTGTTATGGCCTAAGAAACTGGGGACCTATTTGGTGTGGTGGGGCTAAGTGGTTCTGTCTTGATTTCAGCTGGTCTCTGTTCAACCCTAGTGAAACAGTTACTCTGGGTTGAAGTCTCAGCTTTGGAGAAATACCAGCATTTACATCACCCACCCCCCACAGGCAACAATTGGAAGAGGAAAATCAAACCTTCCTACAGCCACACACCCAGGGCACCACTTGAATAGTCCTTAGGCAATTGGCTGAGTTCAAAAGGTCTAAATCAATTGTCTCATTCAGCACCTGTCTCAGGTGGGAGAGTTTCAAAGGTCTCTGGCAACTGGATAGCATGGGTCCGGTGACAACTCAGATATGACTTGGTCTGGTACTCTGTGAAGTCAGCAGGACCCACCAAGCAATTAGATTAGTCTGGGAAGGTTGATGCCTCCTTCCCAACCTTGCACCTCTGTCATACCCAGTCACTGATAGCCATGCAGGGCTATCACCCAGTTGTCTCCAATGCGCAGATACTCCAGAGGTTTGCACCTCCCTGAATCACAAGGAAATCTGTATCTGCTCAGCCAGGCCACTGCTCTCTGCCTCTATCCAGTAGGGAGTGGGGAGGCCTGACAACCTCGGGCACTTGATGGAGGCTGACGGGGTGTTCACTCAGTTCCAGCCCCGCCTCTGATTGATGTTACTAGCAGAACAGAACAACTTTGTGGAAGTTTGTTTCTGTCCCTTCTAAATTCCTCTGTAGAAGAGGAGCTGATTTGAGTTCCAAGAACTTGTGCCTCAGGCCCTGTCTTTACTCCTGCAGGTTTGTATTTGCAGCACGGTTAGCTGTCAGCTCTAGCCTCCTGCCTTCCTTTGTCTATAAGCTGATGATCCCCTGAGGGCCGGGTGTGTCTTAGGCTCAGTAAAGTGGTCCTCTGGGTCAGCCCCGCCCTTGGAATTTCCCAGCTCTGTGTGTGTGTTTTCTAGTCCCCACACTCTACCCAGGCTGATACCGCCTCAGGCAAACCCTTTATTCACGAAGCCTGTGTTTCAGTCCCAGGTCTGTTCTGTGATGGTTGCCAACTGAGAAGATGCCCAGCCTCTTCTGGTTGCCCAGGAAGACAGGGGGTGTGGCTTTAGGATATCTGGGGGTGGGCCTTATTGTTGTCAAAAATGGCTGCTGCTCTGCGCCTCAGGGCACTGCCGTTCCAGCGTAATTCCCTTTCAGCCAACCGTCGTCTCCTCCCTCCCATGCTTCAGAATCACGACTGACCAGCTGCAGTCCAGGCCCTGTCCACACCCCTCGAGAAATCACCCAAGAATCTGGGGCAGGCCTCCAGACCTCAGAATGAGAGTGGAGGGGAGTGCTGGGAGCTCAGAATTGCAGGTTGAAACACCAAACTCATTGAAACCAAATGAGCAAATAAACAGATAAAAAGGCTACCAGACACACAAGTCCATAGATGCACAAGCAATCAGAAACATATAGACATACAGACAACAACTACAATAAAAATAATGATAATTGTAAAAATAATTGAAAAAAAGGTAAAAAATATATAAACAAAATGAACAAACAAAAAACCTCTAAACATCTGATGTTAGCACTCTCAGAAACCATAAGGAGGGAAGAAGAGGAAGAGAGAAGAAAGAGAAACAAAAAGTGGTGTTCATAAAAATGTTAAAAAAGAAGAAAGAAAAAATTAAAAATAGAAAAAATAAAAATAAAAAGTATATATTTATATATAAATAATAAAAATTAACAATAGCTCCTCCAAGAAAATAGTGAGGAATGAAAAAAAAAAAAAAAAGGGCAGCAACCACAAAAGTATTACTCTTGTATATATGTAGGAATATACATCTATATGTATAATGTAGGGATCAACTTTTGTAGGAATATATTTATAATGCAATATACTTTCTGGACACCAAGTGGCACTGTGTGTGGTTCCCAGGCTTATGCCTGATTCACAGTTTATACTGTTACCATGGTAACCACCCTACCTGGCCGGTTGCCATTTTGGAGTTTCTGTAAAAGTTTATTATCTAATTGTTGTGTAACCTCAGCTGCTCTGTTCCAGACAGCACTCCTATCTGACCTCCCAACTCAGTGCAGGAGTCCACACTTCACAAATCTTTCCACTCTGCTCCCAGGTTCTCCTGCAGACTGGCAACTACAATCAGCTGTGGGGGAGGGTGCTGGCTGCCGGTGCTTCAGCTGCTGCCGGCTCCTGCTGCCGCCAGTCCCCCCACAGAAACCTTATCCTCAGTTTTTGTGGCTCAGAGTCTTACTTGAATCTGGACTTTTGAGTCCAGCCACCCGCCAGTTCGCCATACAGCCTGAACTGCCAGCCCACTCCAATATTCCCCACCAGGAATGGTCCGGTCTATTTAATCACTCCTGTTGTTCTGGGGGAAGGTGTCCGCCATTTTGAATAATTCAAAATGTCTGTTTCCCAGGCAGGATCCCTTCCCTTCAATTTTCTATCAGGTTGCTTAGCACCTTGTGGTTCTGACTGGCTCCCCTTTTGGGTGCCACACTCAGCTCAGGAATAAATTTTTTCAATTGGGTTTTGCTAGGAGTTGCAGGCTGCTGTCCTCTGTGAGGGAGGGGCCTCCTGGCCAGCATGGCCAAGCGGGGAAAATCTCTACAACAGAGTCTGTGGTTTTAAATTACACCTCATTTACCGCAATCCACCAATTTTCTGTGCATCTCCAGCTGTCTGTCCACACCAATAATCCACACAGGGTAAGGATCCAGACCCCTCTTCCTCTCACCCGCTGACTTGGGAGAGGTGGGTTACATGTCCGTCCTGTCCGCCATTATGCTCTGCCTCCAGTAATTGTTCTGATAGCATTTATTTTATCTGAAGATATGAGAACATTTTCGTGACTTCCCTGCATACTCTTAATAAGAGTATTCAAATGGTGAAATCTGCAAGAAATTCAACTTTTACAGCAAGCCTCATCAAAGTAAATTGCCTAATATAGAATGTTGCATTTTAAAAAATCTTAGTAGAACTCTTCCTCGAGTTGGCCATCTCACTTCCATATGCAGTAAGAGCTACATGTGAGAAGCATCCATTGAGGAACACAATTCTTTAAATCTTGATTGCAATGGCCCACTTTTTGCATAGTAGTGTTATGCAGAACGTTTTGTAATTCAGACACTAATGATTTTGATACTAGCATCACTCTAGAAAAGTATGTAAAATTTTGGATTTTTTTTTCACAAGTGTAACAAATCTTTGTTACCCCCTCTAGACATAGATGGGGCTCCATCCAAATACACACTTATTCAGGAATCCCAGGACAAGTTACTAGAATTAAAGTAATTATCAAATTGAAGATATCTCAGCCCTTTAGAGTGGTTGAAAAAAACTGTCCTATGATTTCTTTATAGACAAGTGCTAAAAGTTGGAGTTTACCACTGACACCAGTAAATTCATCCAACTAAATTGCAAACATGTTTACTTCTTTGAGGTATTACATGAAATTCTATATTTTCAGATAAATCTTTCACATGCCAAGAAATTATATTACCTGGAAGTGAATTTTTAAAATTTCCTTTCCATAGTCTCTAAACATTGTTTTAAAAATCATACAGTAGGCAGGTGACATATCAGATTGTGCAATTGCATGAGATTTCATTTTCCTAGCTATGATTTCTGCAACTATAACTTCTCGTATTTTATTGTTGCATACTTGGTCCATATTTTTGCTTTATTACTCAGTGTAAGTCATTTAACATCCCACCAGTTTTTTAGGCAAGTGGCAATATCTGGATTGTAAATGTCTCTTTAATTTGTCACAGCATTTGCTGTTTCACCACAAATCATGCATATGAGATGTGGTAGATTCCTTTACTACATATGAAACCAAAGGATCTTGTTACATTGAGTAATTGTTTATAATTTAGTTGCCCATGTACTAGATAAAGCAGTATTCAACACTAGCACCTAACTTTTTTTTTTGTTTGTTTTTTATTTTGCATTTTTATAATAGAGTTAATCTCTTAGAGGGTATAGACAAGGATCTGAGTCAATGTAAGGAAAGCACTCAGCACAGTACCTACTGACCAGTACACAGCAGGCACTCAGTATACATCACAAAAGTGAGGCAGAGCACTCAGCATAGTACCCAGGGTGTGATCTGTAAGCACTCAGCACAGTACCCAGGGTATAGTACACAGTCAGCAAAGTACTCAGTGTGTGATACATGAGCACTTAGAGCAGTACTTAGCACATGGTATGTGAGCACTTGGCACCATACCCAGGGCATGGTACATGAGCACTCAGCACAGTACCCAGAGTGTGGTATATGAGCACTCAGCATAGTAACCAGTATGTGGTATGTGAGCACTCAGCAAAGTACCCAGTATATGGTACATGAGCACTCAGCACAGTACCCAGGGCATGGTGCATGGGGACAGGGGAGCTGTGGAGGCAATCTGCTCCAGGCCCTCTGGCTCCCTTTAAAGATTGTCCCTGTTCTCAAAAATGATTCCACTAGGTGCAGTAGCTCACGCCTATACTCCCAGCACTCTGGAAGGCTGAGATGGGTGGATTGCCTGAGCTCACAAGTTCGAGACCAGCCTGAGCCAGAGTGAGACCTTCTTTCTAAAAAATAGCTGGGTGTTGTGGCGGGCGCCAGTAGTCCCAGGTACTTGGAGGCTGAGGCAAGAGAATTGCTTAAGCCTAAGAGTCTGAGGTTGTTGTGAGCTGTGACGCCATGGCACTCTACCCAAGGTTAGCAGTGAGACTCTGTCTCCAAAAAAAAATGATTCTAGGTCAGTTGTGCAGAGAAGGCTGCAACATGCCTCACCACTTCCCATGGGAACATCCACTCACCCTGGGACCAGCACATTTCCACAGTCCTGGCTCAGAGTTCCCACTTGCCCCAGTAGATAGAGGCCTCTTAGCTTCTCCACCTATCTTCCAGGGGGAGAGCACCTCCCATACAGCCTGTGTGGCCACAGCAGGCAAGCGCAGCAACATCGAGACCCCGCGGGCCCATTCTCATGTCTAGCACCTAATTTTTATTAAAAATTTGTCCATTTTAATTGAACACATGTAATAAAATGCCTAATCAAAATAATAAAAATGAACAACTCATACTTTTTAAAAAGAAATATAGATACTAAGCACAGCTGGAAAAATTTCAAAACTAGAATTTGCAAGGTAATTGTGTCCAACTACTTCCCTATTTCAAATCTAGACAGAACTGTACAACAGTCAGTACGAGCCACACTCTTGACTTCAAGGCTCAACGAGGGATTGCTAAGTCATACAGCTTCATTCACTTTGGATGATTTCAATATCAGTGTTCAGCAAATGCTTGTTAAGTTACCCCATCTCTGGACATATGGGAAGCCTTATTTTTCAAGACTACACCCCACTCACTTTAGAAATAAGCTGGTGTTATAACAATAAAACATAACAGTGACTTACTTGTATAATTTATGAGGTTTTAGTTTTGATATATACACTTTGCTTTAAACTTCTTTTGAAAATAATTACCTTTAAAACTTTTTGCAGCACACCTAAGATCCTCTCACAGCACACCAGTGTATCCTGACACACTGGTTGAAAATCACTGGCCTACAAGACACATGTGCTTCAATCCCCATCTCTGCATCCAAACTGAACCAGACCTGCTTTACTTCCTACCTGTGCAAGCTATTCCCCCTTTCTGCTTACTGACATCCTATTGAATTCAGCAACGGCAGGAGATTAGGGTGTAGGAGAAGTTGGGCTGTGTATGTTCTCCCACAGCAGAACCTTTGAGTGTGTTTCCTGCATACAGTGATGCCTCCCCTTTGCCCAGTGCCTCCTCACATGCTCCCTTCTTCAGATTTTTCTATTCAGAAGTATAACTCTGCCCTCCCCCTACCTTCACCTCTTTCCTGCCCTATTTTTCTCCATAGCACTTACACCAACTAAAATTATGTTTAGTTTACTTGTCTTCACCAATTGGAATTCAGTCCCACGAGGTCTGAGATTTCATTGTTTTCACCCCAACAAATGAATTATACCACACAAGGCTTCTGCATCAGGGGGGACACTCTGGAAAAGGCATCCCTGAAGTTAGGCAGTGCACACCTGTATGGCCCAATAGGGTGGCCATATCAGTAAAGGCCTCATCCAGGGCAAAAATGCCAGGAAACCCAATAGAAATTGAACATGGAGTCAGTTTCAAGTAGGGGTATCCAACCTGTGGCCTGTATGTAAATTATTTGAAGCCTGTTTTGTTTCTCTGGTGTCAGATACAGCAAAAATTATGCATGGATCTTATCAGCTTTCATTAGTGTTTGTATATTTAAGTGTAGCCCAAGACATTTCCTCCAATATGCCACAGAATAAAGGTTGAACGTCCCTCCAGACTTAGAGCATCACTAGAGCAAATAGGGAAAGGTGAGATCACCCAGAAAATAGCAACAACTGGCAGCCACTCGGACACTGACGTTGAAGGGGAAAGAAGAGTTGGCAGTACCATAGCACAGAAGTTAGAGCCATCATCTTCACCAGGGAAGGAGCTGGCAACAGAAACTAAGACACATCTGAGGAAGAGCAAAGGAAATACTTTGGTTATGTTCATTCTTGTTCATATTGGTTGTATCCAACCAAATTCAACTAGCCAGGGAGCCTAGAAAACACAACCTTCCAGGGGTCTATATGCAAAGCACATCAGGGAAGGGTGAGTAATTCTGTCAAAACAAGTAGAAAAATGATCAGCAAAGCAGTTCTGGACTTGCACACAGTAGGTATCTGTAGCCCCTTCTGTTCTCAGATTCAAACAGGGTGGGGTGGAGTTGTAGGATGTAGGAAAGAGATAATTTGGGCACAAGGAGATGAGAAAATTGTCTGCCACTAACAACCTTCTGGCTCCTGGCAGGCCCAGACATTTCATTTCCTAGCCATGGATTTTCTTTTTTTCTTTTTTTTTTTTAATTGTTAAATCATAGCTGCGTACATTGATATGATCATGGGGCATCATACACTAGCTTCCTAGACCATTTGACACATTTTCATCCCAATAGTCAACATAGCCTTCCTGGCATTTCTTAGTTACCGTGGCATGACATTTACATTTCACATTTGCTGAGTTTCACCCTTACCCTTGTAAGATTCCCCGTAGATGTGATTCCACCAATACCCCTCCCTCCTCCCCCCTCCCCCTCCCTCTTCTCCCTTTCCCCTATTCTTAGGTTGTAACTGGGTTATAGCTTTCATGTGAAAGCCCTAAATTAGTTTCATAGTAAGGCTGAGTATATTGGGTACTTTTCCTTCCATTCTTGGGATACTTTACTAAGAAGGATATGTTCCAGCTCCATCCATGTAAAGATGAAGGAGGAAAAGTCTCCATCTTTCTTTAAGGCTGCATAATATTCCATGGTATACATGTACCACAATTTAACTTACACATTCTAAAATAACTCTGCTTACAGAGATTCTGTTACTCTGACACCCTTTGTGGACAGCCGGCCTGGGACAGAAGGACCGTCAACAATTTGAACAACAAAAGATGATAGGACCAGACTAAGCAAGGAGAGAAATAACTCCCTTACCTAATTTCAGTGACAATTTCACCAAATGTTTCTATACCTGATAAATCACCCCTTCCCTCAAAGTTGTTTTTTTGTTTGTTTTTTGTAGAGACAGAGTCTCACTTTGCCGCCCTCGGTAGAGTGCCGTGGCATCACACAGCTCACAGCAACCTCCAGCTCCTGGGCTTAGGTGATTCTCTTGCCTCAGCCTCACATTCCCTCGAAATCTCAAAGTTTGAAAAAAGAGAAAGAAAAAAACTACTCGTCAAAACTTCAGAGTCGTCACTGAGGGTTGTGTAGGCTTTTGGATAAATGTATCAAGTTCTTTCATGGTTTCTGATGTATTCCGATCCCTTCCTGCCTTTTCTTGAGACAATTTTGATCATTTGTAATTTTTAAAATGAAATCTTCCAGTTACTGAAGGTTTCAAATCTATCAGCATAAAGTTGAATGTGGTATGCATTTGTACATGTCCTCAGGTCTTCAGAAAAACAATACCTAACTCATTCCAATGTCGTAAAAATTATTCCTCTTACAGATAAATCTTTTATATTGCTAGCAGGCTGCAGTCAGCAAGTTAGGGAATTCTATTTTTATTGTATTGATCACTAGTCTATAAGGGAAAAAACAAACTTTTTTCTCCTATTATTTTCTCATTGGGTACTATTAGTATTTTACTTCTGACATCAGATGTACATCAGTCTTCCCACCCCCATCCCATAGTCTAACTCAGTTCTGACCCTACCTCCCCAGAGACAGCACCAAGAGCCCCCAGACGCCTCCACTTCAGAGATCTATCCAAAGCGCAGGCTGCTTTATTTGTGCTTCCGACCCACAGCTATGAATCAAGGGGCCCACATTTGATAATTTACCATAACAGATCAAAGACCTCAGGGAATTTTTTTTTAATTTATTCATTTATTCTTATTAATATTAAATCATAGCTGTGTACATCAATGCGATCATGGGGCACCATATACTGGTTTTGTAAACAGTTTGACACATTTTCATCACACTGGTTAATATAGCCTTCCTGGCATTTTCTTAGTTATTGTGTTAAGACAATTACATTCTACATTTACTGTTATAAGTTTCACATGTACCCACCTCAGGGAATTCTTTTACTTACCATTGCCAATTCATTTCAAAGGCTATTTTAAAAGATAGAATGTACAGGCAGGTGAAGAGATGCATCGGGGGAGGTTTAACAGGGCCGCCCGAGCACAAGGGCCCTGTCCCCGCAGAGTTGCAGTGTGCCAGCCTTTGTGCACTTGGACGTGCTCTTGTTCACCAACCAGCGCTCTCTGAACCCAGTCTTCCTGGAGTTTTAGGGTGGCATAACTGATTACATCCTTGGTCACCGGTGATCTCTTTTCAGCCCCTCTCTCTTCCCTGGAACCAGGGGTGGGATTGAAAGTTCCTTCTACCTGCAGGTTCCTTCCCTGGCAACCAGCCCACCTTGAGGCTCTCGTGGAGTTCCTGCAGCCCGTCCTACATCAGCATACAAAAGACACTGAGCATTTTGGAAACTCCAGGGTTTCAGGAGCTCTGTGCCTGGAAACAGGGATGAAGAACAAATAGATATTCTTTCTGTAAATGGAAATTGCGGAGGCCTCGTAGGGGTTATTCCACCCTCCCAGCTCCTTGTGGGCCGTTTCCATTCGTGTTTTCTGTTGTTCTAGTATTCAATAGTTTTTAAATCAACTTATTTTTTTCCACTTAAATAATTGTCTGTTTTCAACCCAAGTAGGTGTGCATTACTATAATTCTCTCACTACCTGTGTTTCAGACCCCACAGATGAAGGTCAAAGTCTTCCACAAGTCTGTCCCCACTCCATTTACCAGGAGCTGCCTGCACATCCCCCTGACCAGCTACCGACTCAGGAAAGTCCAAACGTTATTGAAGCTCTGTGCCAGGAACCAGGGATAAAGACTAGATATATTCTCTATTATATCCCAATTTAAATAACTTCTCATCCCAAGCAACTCAATTACTTGTTATTAATAAATATATATTAAGCACCTGCTATATACTGAGCCATGTTTTAGGAATTAGGAATACATCAGTGAAAAAAACCAATAAGAAGCTCTACTTTTGTGGGAGCTATGCTCTAATGTGGGCCAGACAGGGAATGAGCAAGGTAAGTCTGTAGAAACATGTTAGTGATGAGCACCGTCAAGACAAAATAAAACAGATCTTAGTAGAAAGGTACTACAATGTTAGAAAGGATGGTTTAGAAAGAATCCATGAGGATGGAGGATGGGTGGAAGGTAGTATAATTATTTTGTATAAATGCCTCTGTGGTTTTAAATGTCATAACAGTGAGTGACAGAATGGTACAACAATTTAAAGAAATTACGCACTCTGATAAGGGGCGTAAGGGCAAAAGGAAGGACATAACTTGAGCAAAAGCCGTCAAGGAAATACCTTACCAGTGATGCCTAGGTATTTATAACTACACACTCATAGCTATTTTAAAATGCCCTTACTAAAATTCTTATCAGAGAAATAATTTTGTCCTTGTGAATCATTTATAATTCTCTAGGTTCTACCCACACTTTACCTACAGGGCAGGGGAATTCTTTCTAAGATGACATCTTCTCAAATTGTAAACTGACATTGCTTTGTTCATTTCTTTTTAAGTTTTCTTTCTCTTGTTTCACTTTGATTTTGCCATGGGTTAAAATTATTATTCTGGTATATTTAAATCACTAGACCTTACCCGACTCAATGCTACCTATGCGATATCCACGTGAGATAGGAAAAAGATGGAGAAGATAAACTATGAAAACGCTAATCAAAAACTGGATGCAGCATAGGCATTGAAAAGAACTAAAGGGGGATATTATTGGTAGAAAACGCAGCATTGGCCGGTTCACCAAGAAGACGCTAACAATCCTAAGCAGCTGTATGCCTAACCACAGAGCTTCAGAGTCCTGGGGTAGAAACTGGTGGGACTGGAGGAAGGAACCAACAAGTGGCTGATACAGCTGAGCTAGGTAACAATCCTGGGCTTGTTCACCATTTCTTCTGAGATTTGTTATTATCCTTTTAGGGAATTTTCAAACTAAATCATAGCTGCACACATTAATGCAATCATGGGGTACAATGTGCTGGTTTTGTATTCCATTTGAAATACTTTCATCAAACTGGTTAACGTAGCCTTCCCGGCACTTTCTTAGTTCTTGTGTTGAGACATTTATATTCTACACCTAGTAAATCTCACATGTACCCTTGTAAGATGCATTGTAGATGTGGTCCTACCAATTACCCTCCCTCCACCCATCCTCCCCCCCCCTCCCCTCTGCCCTTCTTCTTGGGCTATAATTGGGTTATAGTTTTCATAAGACTGAGTACATTGGATACTTTTTCTTCCATTCTTGAATACTTTGCTAAGAAGAATATGTTCCAGCTTCATCCGTGTAAACATGTAAGAAGTAAAGTCTCCGTCTTTCTTTAAGGCTGCATAATATTCCATGGTGTATTTCTTTAGCTCTGGTTTTTTGTTTGTTCGTTTGGAAGACTTTTAAAATTGAATTCTTAGTTTGTTTTCAGTTTTTCTTATTTACTATCGAAAGTATTTAAGGCTTTATCCTCTGAGTATAGCTTTAGTTGCCCTCATTAAATAGTGTTTTCACTATTTCTATTTTTAAAATAGATTTTAATTAGCATCATACATCATATTTTTCTTTGGTCAAGGACTTTTTTTTTTCCTTCAGAAGCCTGTGCTTACTAGTCAAAGAGGAAAAAAATTAAAGGGACAATAAACATTAAAGAAGTTAAACATATAAAGAAAGATCCATGTCCCTGAATGGAAGTCCTACATAGTTCAAGCATGTTAATTCTTTTTAAATTATTGTGACATAAAATTCAAAGTCTACAGAGTGGTCCCAAAGTTTACACAGAGGAATCTATGTCAGCACAAGGACTGTGATCTGATGCTATCAGATTATGAAGGTATCAAAATGCGAGAATAACGGAGCAGGCAGTGCCTGTGGCTCAAAGGAGTAGGGCACCGGCCCCATATGCCTGTGGTGGCGGGTTCAAACCTAGTCCCGGCCAAAAACTGCAAAAAAAAAAAAAAAGAATAATGGAGCAGACACACGAAAAGGATAAACATCCCAGAAGCTGACCCTCACGTGTCTAACAGGTGTGCATGTGATACTGGTGACACAGAACAGAGAAACAGGAGGAACGGGAAGAAAGGCTAAGATGTCAGGGGAAGGGCTGGTTTCCCTGCTACTGGGATGTCGGCGGAACACTTTGAAAAAATGCAGGCAGGCCATCAACTTGCACCAAAGTACATTAGAGATGGAGTAAAGACTTCAAAGTGAAAGGCAAACCTATAAAAGAAGATGAAAATAGAAGTGATAATAATTTATCTTATGTCTCTATGGAAAGACACGTCCACCATAAATTTTATTGTTTTTAATCAAAGTAGTACATATTCCATGTAAAAATAATATATAAAATTAAAATGAAAATTATTCACAATGCCACCACCCAATGAGTTTTCTGTTAACATTTAATATAGATCTTTCCAGAGGCTGCACGTGGACGTGGCTGCACAGAGACACTAGAATTACACCCTACAATTACAAGCCTTTCACACCCGTAAGGTAAAATATTATGTAGATATTAGAAATGTGCTTTCAAAGAATATACAATGGGATGAGAAAATGTCAAGTAAAAACATACAGTAAAAATGCTGGCTTTCTGTAGTGGCTCATACTTCCCAAGTGGCACTTTGGGAGGCTGAGGCAGGAGGATCACTTGAGGTTAGGAGTTGGAGACCAGCCTCGGCAACATAGTGACACCCCATCTCTACAAAAAAATAGAAAAATTAGCCTAGCACGGTGGCTCGCTCCTGTAGTCCCAGGTACGTGGGAGGCTGAGGCAGGAGGATCACTTAAGCCCAAGAGTTCAAGTCTGCCGTGAGCTATGATCAGGCCACTGCAGGCCAGCCAGGATGACAGATCAAGACCCCACTCTAAGAAAGGAAAAAAAAACTTTATATGTAATATAATTTCAAGTCTGCTTATTATGTGGCTATGTGTATTTGTAGAAGAAAAGCTTATAAGGAAATAATCTGAAATACTGATGGTAGTGATGGACTTATGAATAATTTTAACTTGCTCCTTCCACTTTTCTGCATATTCAAGGATTTTGTCTTTTCTTTTTTACCATGAACATACATTAATTCTGTAATAAGACAATAATACATGTATAAGCTAAAAAGCAAAACAAGCAATAGAGAGCTCTGCCCACCCATGTGCACCATGCGGCACCTGGCCAGCCCCATTGCCACACCTGTAGGCACCTATAGTCCCAGCTAGGAACTGGAAGGAAAGAGAGGACCATGCCTACCACCTCCCTGCATCAGCTGCAGGACAGGACCCTCTAGCCATGGGGGACAGACTCTCACTCCTGGAGCCTCTTGCTCTGTCTCTTCTGCAGGTGAACAAAGTGTTGTTCTACCCCGTGCTTATGAGTTGTGTCTTTCTTGGTGACCCCAACACTTGCAAACTGTGTGGTGGGTTAACACCCTGCTCCAGTGGTAGGTGGGATATATCCTCTGCTTGGCAGCCCTGAGCACCTCCTCAGTGCCAGGCACAATCTGCACCTCCTTGGTCCCTAACTAGACCACACTCACGTACATCCTTCTCTGTTTCACCGTTGAAGAAACTAACACTCTAAGCATTGAATGACCTCCCAGGGCCAACAGCTCATACCTGCACTGCTGAGACTCACCCTCAAATTTGTCTAACTGGAAATCTCAAAACTGGGGAGCGTCTAAGGCTGCCAAGCCACCTCTCCATCCTGGAAATCTCCAGGGCCAAGGGGGAAGACCCTCTCTTCTCTGGTCACATTGTCCAGGTTTGGGCTGAATTGTACAGTAAGCAGCCTCTAAGGCCAGGTGAGGCCGTGCAAGCTCCCAGTTTAATCAGCTACTAACAGCTCACCTCTCCCCTGCCCCTCAAGGCTAGTGATTTGCCTCTTGAATTTTAGACATTTTGCTCTCTTAAGGAAGGCTAAAGTCCAAACACCTATGTTTTCATTTTCTTTTTTTGTGTTTTTGCATTTTCATGCATCTGTTTGTTTATCATTTCAATGGACAACTAGTAAGTCTTATTTTGTGCTAAGCCTTGTGAAAGCTCGCAGTCTAGACTAACCAGCCAGGAGTAAAGTATGGGAATTGTAGACCAAGGTCATATGACGACCAGGCACAGATCAGACCCCTCCACGTGCACTCCAGAGGGGTGGAGGCATCTGCTGTGATTTGAACATTTGTATTCCTCCAACATTCCTATGTTGAAGCTTAATCCCCAGCACAGCAGTACCCAGAGGTGCGGCATCTGGGGGGGAAATGGGGCACGAGGGTGGAGACTGCGTGGATGGGGTTCGTGCTCTTATAGCTGAGGCCCAGGAGAACTTGTTCTTCCCTCTGCCACATGAGGACACAGAGAGGTGCCTTCTGCGATGCATAAGCCATCATCATACACCAAATCTGCTGGCGCCTTGATCGTAGACATCACAGCCTCCAGAACTGTGAGAAATAAATTTCCTGTTTATAAATTACCCAGTCTAGGGTATTTCGTCATGGCAGCCTGAGTAGGCTAAGATAGTGTCCAATTAAATTCATTAAGTTTTAAGAACCTAGCTAAGCCTAAAGCAAAAACTGAAAGTGCCAGGTGCCAGACACAAAGAGATAACTCAGTACAAGTCTCCATGTCTACTAAAAATAGAAAAACTAGCCAGGCATTGTGAGCAAGAGCCAGACTCCATGTCTACTAAAAATAGAAAAACTAGCCAGGCATGGTGGCAAGTGTCTATAGTCCCAGCTATTTGAAGGGCTATGGCAGGAGGATGGCTGGAAGCCAGGAGTTTGCAGTTGTGAGCTTTGTGAGCCATGAGGCCATGACACTCTAGGCCTCATAGGAAGACTGAGACTCTGTCTCAAAAACCAGCAACCACAGCACAGGACCTGTAGAAGCAAGCACTCCAAGGAGAGGAGCTGGTGCCTGGGCAGAGTTACCGAGGAGAGACAGCAGCTCCAGCGTCAGGCAGGATCCAGGCACACCTGCCCCATCATGAACAAAAATGATGCTTCAAGTTTTAAATTTACAGTGTTAGAGCGCTTTGTTGCAGTTGCAGGAAGCATTTTAAGAGAAAATGTGCATCTGACTACATTCCTAATATTAAGAGACTTGGCAAGTTTATGTAGCCTGAGTTGACTACAGCTTGCTGGATTAGAGAATGGGTTAATTCTCCGCAAAGTAAATAAACAATTCTGCATGGACATTTTCCTAGTACAACATTTTAACAAATGTAATTTTTTCTAATAAACATTTTTAATCTCAATGTTACATGTCAATACTTTTTGGAGCAGTTATGAGAAAAATTTCAATATCACAGGAACATGAATCTTCCCAGCCAAGAGATACACACAGAAACTCAACTTTCTAAAGGCAGGACATAAAACAAATGCCAAATGAACTTAAATTTTATGGTAATTGGTATGCAAATATTCCCTGGTGTTCTCCTAATCCATCTAACAAGATGTGATGGCTAGCTCATTGCTTGTCTTCTCAAAACATCTGTGTCAACAAATTCCTTTTTTTTTTTTTTTCTTCAAGGTTCTTCATTAACTGCTAGGCAAAGCCCAGAGCTTCTGCTTCAGTTAGATTTCACAGCCAAGGCTAAATAAAGGAATGTGGGCTGACTCCTTTCTGCTGGCACAAGTGGGCCGGCAATGTTTCCACACACTGGCCATGGAAGCTCCCAGTCCCAGGGCCCATGGAGGTCTCTGTGGTGCTGGCTGTGGGCCCCAGCTGCCCTTCTGCTCACCTTGATGTCACTTTATGTTCCAGATGTTCTGGCTTAATCACCATGGCCTCGACCCCAGTCTGGCCTGTGCCGCTGGCCTGACCTCTTCTGGGAAGTACCCTGAGTGCCTTTACGCTCTCCCTGGACCCTTTCTGCCAGTCTACTCCACCCTACCCACTCCTGCAGCCCCTCCCTAGAAATTCAGCTTCAGGGCTCTTCTGTGGCAGGTTCCCCCACCTTTTGAGTCAGAAAGTCCGTCCACTCTCCATGTCGAGAACCAGAACCACAGCTTGAGTTCATATTCTCCAGTGTCCACTCTGAGTCTCATGTCTGAGTCTCATCCTTAAATAAATCGTGCTCTTAAGACAGGGTGATGCACTCTCACGCTGCACTTGGCACAGAGCTGGGCACACTGGGCCCCAGCCGCACAGACTGATGGACTATTAGCGACGGACAGCTGGCAGCGAATTCTAAACAGGAATGTGGGGCTGGGGAGGGGCTGCAGCCTTCTCCTCTGCCTCCCTCCACCCTGCAGGGGAGCGTCCATCTGTCTTGGGCTTCTGTGCTGCTGGGGGGGCGGGGAATTAAGGAATAATTGAGCTGCAGAATCATAAGTCCTCAGTGATGGGGAATGTGTTGTCTGCTAAGAAGCAATTTCAGCAAAAATTAACTACATTTCAACAGAAAGAGTGAGGTTTGGCATAAGCTGGCCAAATCCAGAGGACAATAAAATTACCTCATCAATGCTCTGCTTGCTTAAATTAACCAAGCGAGCACGCCAGGAGCTTGGCTAGATACAGCAAGTAACTAGGTTTTAATGAACAAAAATAGCTTCTTGGATAAATGAGAAAAATAAACCACAGCCTACCTCCAGCATAAGTACACTTGGCGGCTACCTCAAGGACACTTTCCCTCGAGGATTTGTGTGGCTTTGAGCATCCTGTGCATCTGTCTACACCATTGGCATTGGCTATGTGTCCTTGGACAATGATGTACTGTCTACACTGTCTGCACAGAATTTGTCCTCAAAGACTACATTCTTGACCATAGTGTCTCAGACAGAAATCCTCTCCGACTTTAACTTCATGACTGTGGGCTGGCCACCCAGGCCCAGGGAAACACACTGACCATTTCCTCTGTGACTGTTTTCCTGGCCAGCCACATCTGGGACAATTGTACATCCTTGCCTGATCTTCTAAACTGTGTTCTGGGCGACTACTATGTGATCACGCCATCCTGATTCTTGACTGTGTTATGGGCGACTGTTATGTGATCACTCCATCTTGATCCTTGACTGTGTTATGGGGGACTGTTTTGTGATCACTCCATCTTGATCCTTGACTGTGTTATGGGCGACTACTATGTGATCACTCCATCTTGATCCTTGACTGTGTTATGGGCGAGTGTTATGTGATCACACCATCTTTATCCTTGACTGTGTTCCAGCTGACTGTTATGTGATCACACCAACTTGATCCTTGACTGTGTCATGGGCGACTATTATGTGATCACACCATCTTGATCCTTGACTGTGTTATTGGTGACTGTTATGTGATCACTCCATCTTGATCCTTGACTGTGTTCCAGGCAACTGTTATGTGATCATGCCATCCTGATTCTTGACTGTGTTTCGGGTGACTGTTATGTGATCATGCCATCTTGGTCTTTGACTGTGTTCCAGGTGACTGTTATGTGATCACGCCATCTTGATCCTTGACCATGTTATGGGCGACTGTTATGTGATCACGCCATCTTTATCCTTGACCGTGTTCTGGCTGACTATTATGTGATCACACCAACTTGATCCTTGACTATGTCATGGGCGACTATTATGTGATCACATCATCTTGAACCTTGACTATGTTCCGGCCGACTGTTATGTGATCACACCATCTTGATGCTTGACTGTGTTATTGGTGACTGTTATGTGATCACTCCATCTTGATCCTTGACTATTATGGGCGACTGTTATGTGATCATTCATCTTGATCCTTGACTGTGTTCTTGGCAACTGTTATGTGATCATGCCATCTTGATCCTTGACTATGTTCCAGGTGACTGTTGTGTGATCACTCCATCCTCATCCTTGACTGTATTCCAGGTGACTATTGTGTGATCACACCATCCTGATTGTTGACTGTGTTCTTGGCAACTGTTATGTGATCACGCCATCTTGATCCTTGACTATGTTCCAGGTGACTGTTGTGTGATCATGCCATCCTGATTCTTGACTGTGTTCTGGGCGACTGTTATGTGATCATGCCATCTTGATCCTTGACTATGTTTCAGGTGACTGTTGTGTGATCATGCCATCTTGATTCTTGATGCTGGTCATTTGTCTTCTGGCCACAGATGTCTAGGTCGACACTGAGAGGTTGATTGGCAATTGTCTCCCGACCAACCACATCTTGGAAAATTGTTAGTACTGAGTGTTAGCATATCTGTTCATAGCCCCCTCTCCAAGTTCATCTTTTTTCTGATTACTTACCTGTCTTGGTTCCACCAGAGAAAAGGAGCTAATAAGACACTGTACATAGACATTTTATACATGTACACAGATTATGTATATGTGTGTATATGTATAATTATGTAGAGAGGAGACAGAGTAAGAGATTGATTTCTTAATATTAGGATATATTACTTATATGTATATTATTGAAAGTTTATTAATCTAGGAGATTTATTTTGAGGACTCATATGCTTTGGGTTTATTTCAAGATCTATGAAATAAACAGTAAATCTCTATGCTGAGATTTATTTATTGTCTGTGTTTATTTATTTATTTATATATGCTGTGGGCACTGGCCAGGCACATCCAAAACCTGCAGGGCAGGCTGTCAGGAAAGGCAGCTGGGCAACCTGTAGTAGGAACTGGGGCTGCTGTCTGCAGGTGGAATTTCTTCTTCCTCAGGGAACTCCCAGTTGTGTTCTTAAGGGTCTTCAACTGATTACACAAGGCCCACTCTGATCATTCAGGATAATGTACATAAAGCCACTGATCATGGATATCACTCACATCTGCAAAGCACCTCCCCACCTCACCCAGGAGAAGGTCCACCCCAGCCAGTACCCTCCAGTCAGACAGATGGGTTCCCTGTAGGCTCCTCCCTGTTCCCGTGGTTAAGGTACAGTCTTCATCAGCAGCAGCAGGACTCAGGGTTGTGGTCAGCACCCCCCAACACACCCGCTGAGCAACTTCCTCCACACGTGATAGTGAGGGTGTTTGGTGTCGCTGTTGGCAGCCCCTGGTCTCCATGTTTGATTTTCATATGTCACACAAGTCCTTAGCACATCGCCGTCACAGAAAGCCAGCCTGGCTTTATGGTGTGACTGCATTTGCATTGCAGTTCTGACATAGCAAATGCCTATCACAGAGGAGTAGCTGTCCCTATTCTCCTGTCTGTTCGTTCATTCATTCATGGATACGGCAGGCACCGTCTACCACCATGGGCCATCCCTGTCCAAGCACTGGAGACCCAGCCATGAATGAAGGGTCAAGCCTACCCTCATCAACCTTTTGTTTTCCTGGGGAGAGAAAATCCACAGTGAGTAGGCTCTGTCTGGTGGGGTTGAACACTAGAGCAGAGTTTAGGGGCATAGGGTTCAGGAATGGTCTCCATATTTAACAGGGTAGTTGAGCTCATCTCTTGAGAAGGGAATGTTTCAACAAGAAGGGGATGATGACAGGGATGAGGCCAAGTGGGGTAGGCGGGGTTCCAGTCAGAGTCCCAGGCAGAGGAATGTCTGGCACATCCCAGGCAGTAGGGAGGGGTCAGTGTAGATGGAAGAGAGAGGATGAGGGGAGGCCAGAGGGCAGCTCCAGGCAGTGCTGAAAGCCGCACTGAGACCAGCTCTATCCTGAAGGAGGTGGGAGCCATCAGAGAATGTGCACAGTGGGCTGTGTCTTCCTTTGGACACTCAGCCCACAGCTGTTGGGGAGGACTGACTGCTGTGGACCCAGCTGAGCCATCCCTAGGCACTGCCCTCAGCAGGAGGGAGCTGCCTGCAGAGGCTGTCCCTTCCCTGGGGTACAGCAATGCGATGACTAGCAGTGCAGAGGAAAGGCCCTGCTCTGCCCCCAGTGTGGACACATGTTAGGCCCATTCCAACTCCAGTTGTGTCTAGCAAGGACTGTCGAGCAGGCCATGTTGCAGCCAGTTCCTGAAGCCCAGTTCTTCCCACCCAACCACCTCCCTGAATGCTTCTGCCTCTGAATCTGGGAGCCCAGGCGAGGAAAGCGAGTTCTGAGCTAACAAGATCAAATCCCTCCAGGGTGGCAGAACCTCCCCTTGCCTGAATCAGGGAGGAGCTTCCAGGCTCCCTTGTGCGCCTCCTTTGGAGGGGCACCTCTGTGGTTGTAGGGAGAGCATGTGACCTGGTCTTTAGTTTTTCCCTCACTCTGTACCACCTCCACTTTGCTCAGTGCAAATTTCTGAATGAGGGTGCATGGCTGCTCCTTTTCCTCTGGCCTGATGTATTCCTGAGTGTTTGTGTGGACTTCCTCAATCAGAAGGAGACGCTTACCAGCACTGCCCTAGAATTGAGGTATCTCCCCCTTAGAGATTCCACTTACAGGGAAATTGAGGGCAGGAAATGACTGTTTCCACAGTAAGAGCTGACTATGTCCCCCACTCCACCACGAGCAAAACGTACACAGCACCTGTTTCTTGGAGAAAGGGCAGCTGTCAATCAAAAAGCCACAGAGTTTCTGACTACAAAGGAACTTGAGTCCACACATCCATTCTCTGTTCACTGGTCCCCAGCGGCTGTCCCCCTAAGGAAATCTATCCTGCGGTGTCCAGAATATACAAATAGATCACACTGATAAGACAAGATAAGTAGCAACTGGGAAAATGTCCAAAGGATATGAATTTACTGAAGAGGAAATAGGCCAAATGACATAAGAAAAGATGCCCAACCTCGCTTGTAATCAGGGACATGCAAATTAAATCAACCACAAGATATTATTTCATTCACCCACATAACTGGCAAAACTGAGCTCAATAACGTCATGTGCTGTGATGGTTGAAGTAAATTGGTCTCCCTGATGCCCTGTGAAAACGCGCAAGTCTCAGGCCCAGCAACTCCACTCCCAGGTGTGGGCCCTCGAGGACGAGCTTCCTGCTGTGCACGTGAGGAGGCAGCTCCCAGGATGCTGTGGGTGGACGCTGAAAATGGCCGCCTGTCCCTCAACAGGTGCATGGCCAGATAGATAAGCTGTTCTGATGGAATATTGCACAAAATTTGAAAACCAGACTTAGATCTACCTGTATCAACATGGAAGAAGTCTGGAATGATAACCATCAACTTCATAAGAGTTCATTGCTCTGGGGAGTGTTCCAGGCTGAGAGGTAGGTCAAGAGAATTGGAGACTGGGAGTTTATCTGGAATTTTCTGCTTGGTTTGAAAAAAAGTGTCTTGATGTATTTCTAGTGTAACTGTCTTGGGTGTGTGTTCTCCTCCCGTTTCCTCATCTCCCATCCTCACACAGGGTCCCCCTGTGACCAACTCCAGCATTTCATACATGCCCCATCTCCAATTTCATGAACTCCTCTGTCCACCCCCTTTTTTGCCTGGCCAACCTCCCCACAACCCAAAAAATGTCAAAAAATACTTTAGACTGAGGCATTAGCCATTGCTGGGGAACAAACCTCCCCCAAACCTAATGGCTTTAACCAGTCCCTCACTGTTTCTGCCTCATGTTGGGGGGGCCTAACACGGCCCTATGTGAACCGTCCCCCCTGCAACAAATGACTCCAAGGGCCTCGTTGTCTCTACCCCCGAAATTCAAGCCAAAGAACCTTGACTCACAAAGGCCCTCCAGGCAAGCTGTGGGGTTTGCTTATCTCCTAAGGCCTCATATAAGAGGGGTCTCTAACTGCCCCTGCCACAGACACCATTTTTATCCTGCCAGCCAGGTCACCGTCCCTTTTCAATAAACCTGGCCCAATCCTCTCTGCTCCAGTCTCGTCTCTGGGTACCACTGTTCCACCTTTTACCTCATACCATTTTGGGTTAGCTGGAAAATGCCTGTGACATGGACCGGGACCTCAGCTGGGCTCAAGTCTGAGTCTGCAGCCAGCGTGTGGGTGGCTGGCTGGTGTGAGGTGGCCTCAGTGCCATGAGCAGAAGCCGTGGAACAGCTGCCATTCATGGTTCACGCTGGCTGGTCCAGGGGTGGCAGGCATAGGTGTCCAAGAGCAAGCAGAGGGAGCAGGGCCTCTGGGAGCTGGGGCCGGAGTGGGCACCGTGGCTTCCATTGTACACTGTTGGCCACTTCTGGGCTCAAAGGGGAGAGAAATAGTCCCGCCTTCTAATGGGAGGAGCTGCAACATCACAAGGCAAGGTCTTCGGATGAGGAAGGGTCATAGTTGTTTGTTTTGACCTATCCTGAGGTAGGTCCCCGCCACTCCCAGCCCCACTGCTGCTCCACTTGTCTAGGGCTCCCACCCTTGCAGTGTCATTGTTCCCTATTCCTAGTGCCACTGATATTCTGGTTGGCCAACAGGACCTAGAGGTGCTCCAGACCACTCGCTTACATTCTGCAGACCACAAACAAGGTCCTTGTGCATATACCCAAGGACCCTCCAGCCTGCTCACCCTGCGCACGCACACACACACACACACACACACACAGAGACCTCGCCAGGTTGAAGTCAGGGTGTACTCCAGAGAGGTGGAGGACTCGCCTTCCGTGCCATGGTATATGGCCCCAGCAGTGCCCACTGTCCACATGTGCCCTGGTCTCCTTCTCCTGCTATGCCTGGCTGACCCCTAGCCCTGCACCGAGGGAACCCCACTGGACTCTTCATGTGCCCTACTAACTAGTGTGTGGCATCATTTTGCTGAGCTGCCGCACCTGCTGTGAACCCCTCAGCCAAGGGAACCCCTCGGCCAGCCCTGAAGTTCATCCGAGCCTTTGGGAACAGCCATCAGAGAGGCCCAAGCTGCTGATGCAGGGAGGTGGCTATGCTGTTGGCTTCTTGGAAGTCCTAAGAAAAGTCCACATCTGGTTCCAGCCCTATTGCCCTGGGCAGCCCTCCCACTGTACAACCAGGCCTATCCCTTGCCTGGTTTCTGAGTTCAAGTTCATTCCTCCCTCTCTTCCCTTGGCCCCACTTTATGCCATTTACTAAAGTGTCTGGGATCACTCAAGGCTCCATTCTTCACCATCCACAGATAAATCTTTATCCTTTTGACCCTCCCCTCAAGAGCTGCCATAGAATTGGAGGGGATATCTGGAAGTCCAGCCCAGTGAGAAGCACCGAGGGCCACTCCCTGGCCTTTCTGGGACAAGCTCCATCAGCCACTCGATAGTTAAAATCTGGCCTTTTAAGTCAAATCTGAAAAGGACTGGCAGGGTCCCTGTGGACTGCCTGCCCCGGGCTCTGCCATTCATCCCTCAGGAGTCCTGGGCTGACAGTCACACATGAGAGGCGCTGGGGCCTCCCATGGTTGAGGAAACAATCCTGGGTGTTAGAGATCTAAGATCTATACCCAGAACTGGTTTAAATCCCAGCTCCACCACTTAGCTGTGTGACCTTTACCAACTGCCTTTACATCTCTGAGTCTGATAGAATTGCTGTGAGTAGAAAGCACTTAATAAATATTTGCTACTTCTATATATAACTAGAGGTTATATAAAACCAAGGTTTCATGACTTCCAAAAGTTTGGGAATCCCTGTTGCAATCCCAGCTTCTTTTTATAAGTTCTTGGTCTGCTTGCTGTTCAAAACATAAATTGCAGAAAGGAAAGGTGAGAAGAGAAATAGCCCAGAGGGGGAAAAAAATATCTGCAGCATTAGGGCAAACTGCTGGGTGACAGCTTTGAAATGAAGCCCAGGACTGTTAATTGCATTCTCTTTGCCCCGAGGCCTGTGCTGCCTCTCTTCTCTGGTTTGGGATCAATGTGAGGGATGGCAAATGGGATTAAGGCAGGCAGACTTTGATTAGGCCATCAGACAGGTAAAAAGGTATCGAGCCAACTCCTGGTGACTTGTCGCTAGATACAATTAACTGGTGCAAACCTCTGTGTGTGCGTCCCTTGCCTCTCTCCTCTCTCCTCTTCCCCCGTCCTGGGACCCCCACTTTATCCCATTTCATAAAGCATATGTGTTCACATGAAAGATTTATTGGATTCCCTGTCAGAATCCAATTTGCAATGAGTAACCAAATTTCCATAGTGGTGGACCCTGGGGGCTTTGTTCATTTCATATCTACTTATCGAGGATCTACTGTGTGCCAAGAAAATTGTAGAGATGACGGGAACACAGCAGAGGACGAAACCAGCCGAGCTGCTTCCCTTCCATTTCCTTGGACCCAAACAGACAACATTCACGCCAAGTGGCGATGAGCACTGTGGAGACGTAGCAAGGGTGAGAGGATGGCAGTGGAGGGAAAACCCTTCCAGGTGAGGTGGTCGTGGACGCCAGCCCTGTGCTCAGTACAGCAGCACCTCAGCGCCTGCCACATGCCCAGCACTGGGCCCGAGCACAAGTGCATTTCAGACTGGAGACCTGGCCCTGCCTGCTGCACCCTCATTGTCCCCGAGGGAGTGAGAGAGGTCTGAGATGGGACACCTGTGGACTGCGTGGATTAAATGTAAGATACAGGAGGGGAACATCGGGAGTACATTTTCTTTCTTTTTTTTTTTTATTTCAGTCCCTCAGCACCTGCCAACCCCACTTGACCGCAGCCACCTCTGACATGCAGCCTCTTTGTTACATAAACATTTCTTTTTTTTTTTTTTTATTGTTAAATCATAGCTGTGTACATTAGTGCAATCGCCTGTACCCATTCTAAGATGCACCATAGATGTGGCCCAACCCATTACCCTCCCTCCAACAAAACCTCCCCCCTCCCTACCCCTTCCTTGGCCCTTTCCCCATAGTCTTGCACTATAGTTGGGTTATAGCCTTCATGTGAAAGCTGTAATTTAGCTTCATAGCAGGGCTGAGTACATTGGATACTATTTCTTCCATTCCTGAGATACTTTGCTAAGAAGAATATGTTCCAGCTCCATCCATGTAAACATGAAAGAGGTAAAGTCTCCATCTTTAAGTCTGCATAGTATTCCATGGTGTACATGTACCACAATTTGCTAGTCCATTCGTGGGTCGATGGGCACTTGGGCTTCTTCCATGACTTAGCAGTTATGAATTGGGCTGCAATAAACCTTCTGGTACAGATACCTTTGTTATTAATATATTATGAGTTTTGGTCTTCTGGGTATAAACCAGGTAAAGGAATTATAGGATCGAATGGCAGGTCTATTTTTACGTCTCTAAGTATTCTCCAAACATCCTTCCAGAAGGAACGTATTAGTGGGCATTCCCACCAGCAGTTTAGAAGTGTGCCCTTTCCTCCACATCCACGCCAACATTTCTGGTTTTGGGATTTTGTTATGTGGGCTACTCTTACTGGGGTTAGGTGATATCTCAAAGTAGTTTTGATTTGCCTTTCTCTGATGATTATGAATGATGAGCTTTTTTTCATGTGTTTGTAGATTTTGCATCTGTCTTCTTTAGAGAAGTTTCTCTTTAAGTCCCTTGCCCACCCTTAAATGGGGTCACGCGTTCTTTTCTTGCTAATAAATTTGAGTTCTCTGTGGATTCTGGTTATTAGATCTTTATCAGAGGTATAACCTGCAAATATTTTCTCCCATTCTGAGGGCTGTCTGCTTGCTTTACTCACTATGTTCTTGGCTGTACAGAAGATTTTTAGTTTGATCAGGTCCCAGTAGTGTATTTTTGATACTGCTTC
>CAUYPK010050256.1:0-11219 GCA_963574355.1 Loris lydekkerianus | reverse complement strand
CTCTCCTTCATATCGGGCTATAGGTTTGATCTATCTTACATAAGGAAGTGTGAGTAAATATAAGTTGGTTTCATTAAAGTGATGAGTACATTGGATACTTTTTCTTCCATTCCTGAGATACTTTACTAAGAAGAATATGTTACCCTAAGTTTTTAAAGCAATTCCTTATAAAACAAGTATCTGCATGGTCTTTTAAGAAAACTTTTATGACTCTTTGATAAACCTTAAAATAACTAGCATAGGAGAAAGGCTAATAATCTGCTTACTCTTCCCTATGTCTAGTTCCAATATGGCTATAGAAAATGAAGCATGAGAACTACTAGAACTACAAAGAGTTTCCATTTCAGTTAATGAGACCTTTATCCCCATGTTGGGTGTTACAGTGTTATGTGTGCCATTTTGTGACTGAAGTTGTTAAGAAGTAAGCCTATCAGCCCCCTGATTGCTTACTTCTTAAAAGGAGACCTTTGAAGAAGCATGTTGATATGGGAGACAGTTTGGTAAGAATTTGAGTAACTAAATTGCCTCATAGAAGGTTGCCTACTGGAAAGCTACACTGGAATGATACATGAGTGAAAAGGAAAATTATACTGAGGTTTGTGTTAGAATAGTCATCATTATTCTATTACTACCTGCAGTAGTAATTGCAGTCAATATCCATAATATTCTACAATTCTCACATTTTGCTGATGAATCTCATACTCCAAATAGTTGATCAGCATAGCAGCAAAACAGAAAGCATAGTTTAAAAAAAGTCTGAAGTTTTCTGTTATGTTTAAATTATCTTGTCATGTCTTCTATTTTTAATAATCTAAATAGACTTTCTTCTAAAAAAATGTTGACAGAATGGATGTACTTTGCATGTTAACACATTGTATTTGTATTGTAAGTAAACCTGTGTGAATAATACGTAATACAAGAAAGAAGGTAAATTGTTCTTAAATATGTCTCAAGAAAATATAGAAAGTATTATCTCTCTCTCTAAAAAATAAAACAAATCACTATTACTTTCTGCCTAATATCATATCCCATACTGAAGTGTGGGAAGCTTATAAACACACCAGTTTTGTTGAGGTCTCTCTTTGGCTATTACATTCTAGAATAGAACTTGATATCCAACAATTTATTACCTTCCAGTCATTAAATATGAATGAAGGGAAGGTGTTTGTTCTGACATACTGGACTAATAGTGTTCATATTTAAATGGTTCCTCTTTTTCTCTTAAAGTAATGCTCCATTAATATCACCTTTGGTTGTATTGTTTTAGTCTGTTTGGCTGCAGGCTTAGTGTGACAGTCTTGCATCGATTCACATAATGAAAGACTATTTTTTATTTTTTTTTGATGCTGCAGGGATCTAAAACTTCATGTTTAAATGTAGACACTTTTGATGAACCATGAGAAAAATGAATAGGTAGGACCCAAAGACTTCAAATGACTATTGGATATGAAATATGTTAGTATGTATGAAGTTTTTGCCTTTGATTAACAATATATACCAGCTGCTTCCTAATTGTCACAAATCATGATTAAACTGACAGAGATTAAAACCGGATGTTCTAAAACTCCTTTAGGATTAGTAATATTTGACAACTTTCTCTCAGAAAGTCAAACCCAACAGTATTACTCATATGCCTTTTATTAACCTTTGGATGTGAGTAACACTTCTGTATTTAACATTTGATTATGGAAAATTTCAAAAGTGTTCAAATGTAGAATGAATAATATTTTTTTTTAAAAAAAGTCAAGAGTTCTCACTTGCTAATAATAATTATCAATTCATGGTCAATATTCTTTCATTTTAATCTGCACCCATTTTTTTCTCTTCTTGAATTAAAGTAAATCCCAGATGCCACAAAATTTATTTAAATCTGTGGTTTAAAAGAATTAGAATGATGGTGAAACAAAGACATCAGTTAAAAAAAGTTAAAAACACAGGTTTATATATAAATATATGTAGTCCACACTAATATCCAATTTTAATATATATACTTTTCCCTTCCTTAGGATCATAATTGGGAATAATTATCAACTTGTCAATCTGTTTTAATTCTTTGTCACTGTGAACTTTACCTTAGCTGGTTAGTAATATCCTTAGTTGAGAAATACATTACAAGACAACTCTCACCCTCCTGGAGCTTGGGTAAGTAGACAAGGACAAAAAAAAACAGCCATCATAACAAGCAGTAGAACAAATCCACTTTGTTATGGATATTAAGGCAAGAGGGATTAAAGAGACAAATTTCTACTCCTGATTTATTTATTCAGATCTTTTTAGGTATTTGTGTGTAGGTATTTACCCATGGATGAGTTACCTGCTCAAAATGTAGCAGGAACTGTGCCTGCCCATTTCTGGGAGGTACTACCCATGATAAGTATCTAATTTATTTTAATTGACTAATGATATGCAACCTCTGAATATAATCTTTAATTCTGATCTTTTGCGCTTTTGATGTTGACATTTTAAAACTAAATACCTCGGTATCTGTAAACATAAGAAAGAATATGCACAAATTAATTGCAAGAATGGACTATGTGGTATATGATATTAAAGATGGCTTCACATTCTTGAACATTTCTTCCACTTCATGAAAAGTTGGGTCTGTGGCCTTTATTTTGGAATTCAGGAAGGCTCCATGACAAATTAAACAAAAAGAATACAGCAAATGTGACATTGTTTATTTCTAAGCTGATGTCACATGACACTGGAAGGTCCTACTTCCGCATCTCTTTGGAACTCAGCAACTATCTTGTGAAGATGTTCAAGCAGCCCCAGGAAGAAACTTACGGGAAGGGGAACCTGAGCCTAACTGCTAAGCCCTAACTGCTAAGCCCTGGTAGGATTCAGTCTGGATGACTGCACCAATGTAAATGCTATTGGAAGGAATCACCTTCTTCAGCCAAGTAGAGAGACTACTACATCCCAAACAGATTAAAGCAGAGGTGGATTGTTTTGAATTGCAAATTCAGGAGTGAAATAATTGATTTCTATTGTTTTAAGCCACTAAATTTTGTTTATTGTACCAATTTAGATACTCTTGGCAAAATAAAGCTCCACATATGTAACTTCAGCAGAATTTTTGAGTTTCCAATATTCACTTTGTGTTGTCAATTACCACGGCCAGGAGAACATCAAAGTGTTTGTCAAATGATTGATGTCCTCCATGATGCCTCCACTAATACCATATGCTAGTCAAAATCCCTTATTTTTCCCCAATATATTTTATATTCCTCTTGACTTAGTGTTTAAGAAAAGTCATAGTATGTGTCTGATATATTTTTAAACTCATGTCACCTTGTGTCAAGCCTTCCTCTACACAAGTTATGCAATCGTTGAAAATAACCATGTTTTTCATCTCTTGAAGGATAATATTTGTCACATAATCAATGTTTATTTTTGAGTGAATAAATGATATAACACTGCCTTTCTTAAGGCTCTTATTCAGTAAATCTATATAGGTTTTTTCCTACCTAAATATACCTCACTGTCATAACTTTATGAACTCTAATCTATCTTTTTCAAACACAATTACTTGCAGTAGATTATAATGAAAATGATCCATTTCTGAACAGCAGTGATATATGTTGAAATAAAAACTAGTAAGGACACTGTAGGATATAGCTTTCCCCTCCTGAGGAAAATAGTTGGTACTACTTATACTGAATCCTATACTACAGTGTTTTTAAACAAAACTACAGTGTTTTTAAACAAAACAAGTGAGTTGAGGAGAGACATAAACTTTAATTTTAATCTCCCTAGTTATTTCCACTTAACAGCCAGTAACTAGGAGCTAATAGCCTGAAAAAAGAAGGTATATATGACGGTAGATCAGAGACAATATCATTATTTTAACAAAGAATTTAATATAAACAGCTGTAAACCAAGTATTGGAGAACTGAAAAGCAAAAGGGAACACTAAGATAGTAACTGCAGGACAGAGCTGCTACCACCACCAGGGTAGGAATCGGCTGGAATTATTAAACTGTGCAAACTTGGATGTGAGGACTGTTGTGCTGGGAGCTAGATCTCTGTCTGAGAAGGGGCTCAGCAGGCTGCTATTTATTCTTCTGAGGGGAAAAGAGGAGGATTTTTCTTAAAATATAAGAAAAACTGGGCCAACTGTTGCTGCAGGAACAAACTGACACTGTCGGGGTAAAGAAATGTCCCAGGTTTCACAGAAAGCAGAGTCTCCCCTTCTCCTTCCCTTGGCATTTAGGTTTCCGGCAAGTGCTCGTTATCAGAGTCTGACAAGGAGCGTGCTGAACATGTAGAAATCTGTTTCCCAGCACCCCAGCCATAGCCTCATGGAGCCCAACATAGAAGAGCTGTTTTGAAACTGAAGGAAAATAGCTTAAAACCAACCAGCATGGGTTAGTAACAAAATCGTGGTTGAGCTTTGTCCTATTTCCATTTTCATTCACCATGGTCTCTGTTTCATATATCTAGTCATTTAGTTCTCCTTTTTCAGAAGAAAGATTGTCATGCAGGAAAGGCCTGGGATATTTTCCTGTAAGTAATGAAAGAAATGTGGATTATAGTATAATAAATAAATGCACAGTTACTCTATCTGGATTTGGCAGAATTCAACAAGCTTGGAGTAAATTAATAAAAAAAAATTGGATGCAGATTCAGACAGAATTATAGTTAAATGTATGTATTTTATCCCAGCTGAACTTGTGATTAGAGTCACCCTGAAGGTAGTGGCAGAGGGGTCCCTGAAATGGAGTGACACAGTGTCCAAAGATGAGGCCAGTTCAGAATCCATAGAAAGAAGCACTAAACGCCAAAGTAACCAACCAAAGCCTTTATTGGAGGAATAAATGTAGAGAACACTGCAGAGTGTCCTTGGACAAGCATTGAGAGAAAGGGCCATTCTACCCAGGGATGTTGGCAATGGGTGAGTAGAGTATGAAGTTTATAGAGGGTGTAAGGAATTTACCTCAGGGTTGGGGCTGGTTTCTTTCACTGTTTTTGGAAACAACTTAACTACATATGTCAGTGCCTGGGAATGTTCAGGTGTTTCTCCATTAGGATAAGAAAAAGAGCAGGTGTCCTGGGGACCACAGCACAGAACATGTGTTTAATCTCACTTTTCAGCAATAGAGGTGGAAAATCAGTGCATAAAAAGGGTAATATGAATAAATAAATAAGCAAACTAATTAACAAACCCATGGTCAAGTGGTATGAGAAGCAGGTAAGAGAAAGAACAAGAAAGATTTGGATTGGCAGATAAGTTGAAAGGAAACCAAAGAAAAAACACATCCTTTGCCTAATGTAAATAAATTTTAATTTTAATTTTAATTCTTAAAATATTAAAAAAAAAAACTGATCCAACTGTTGCGGCAGGAACAAACTGACACTGGGGGGGGGGTGAAGGAAGAAGCAGGTAAGAGAAAGAACAAGAGAAGGTCAAGAAAAAGTACAATTGCTTTGACATTGTCAGAGTCTGTCTGCTACCCTAGCTTTGCGTGTCTGTTCCCAGAGGCTCAGGCCAGTGTGCCTGTATGTAGAGGGTCTCCCCTTCATGTTCCTTCCGTTTGGTTATCTGTAAGTCTGGGTATGTCTTCAGCACTTTTACTTTAGAGCAAAAAATCACATTACTAGCTTAGAAGAACTTGTATTTATTACTTGTAGAATGTACTTGGCATAAGGTACATGGTAAATTTTTAATACATTAGGTATTGGGGTATTATTTTAAAAATGAGGAAATCCAGAGCTGCGTGTGGCATAAATTCTAGAAATATATACCACAGATGAACAGCCCCCTTTCTTATTCATTCTCTATCTGTCCATGGATCTTTATTTTTACATATGTTAATTTTATATATATATACTAACTCTTCACATACTAAGGATGATGTCTGTTTAAGTATGAGCCAGAACAAATTCAAAAAAATAATGCTCTATATTTCTTAATTAAATTTTCTAGAAAGTTCTTCAGGGCTCAGGGAATAAGAGCTTTGATTGGCAAGGAGAGCTAAAGTAACCTAGTTTTAAAGCAGCACACAATCTGCTTTATGACAATGCTTGTGTTTTGCTTTACTCGTTCCACCACCAGGCATGAGTTCAGGTTTTAATTTGATAAGATTGTTGCCGTTGTTACTGATGTTTTTCCCTGTGTGTGTCAATACTTTAATTTTCCTGCATGCAAATACCGAAAGAAGAATACATCTGTCCCACTTAGTTATCTTCCTGGACCACATAGCTTTGGCATCAAGTTGTTGAGATTTAGGCAATTGTCTGTGAGAAGGGATGAAGAAAGGGGCTTCGAGGAGGAAGGGAGGAGAACCTGGCTGCTGAGTAAGAAGCCTGGAGAACACACAGAAATGTTACAGGAACACTGTGATCACCACTCAGACATTCTCACCAACAAAAAGGGAAAGAATGTGGGTCTGAGGTAACTCAGGTAATCAATGACCAATAGAAAAGGACAAGGTGTCAAAGGTACACAGAGACCAGTGACAGAGTTACACATTTCAAATGGAGAGAAGGAAGATATTTATCCCCCTACACTGTCTTTGCATCTCCATCTCTCTCTTCTCATTCATGAGAGGGACCCACTTTCATCTCTCTTTAGAAGTGCTCTAAGCTTTCACTTTGTTCTTAGTTAAAATTCCTCTTTCTTATGCTAACCCTGTGCAAAGTTACTTTTATTTTCTCTTCACACTGCCTGGATTGCTTTAGTTTTACTTTCCCTTCCCATTTGTTGGTGCCTTGGTTGAACTTTCTAATTCCATTGAGTAATTGAATCAGGCAAGTTGGAAGCAGGCCCCAACCCTCAACAGTCAGCATTCTCAGTTCTTGGTGCACTCGTGGATAAAGGATGACCAAACTCCCCCAAAGCCAGGCAAACATGAGACAAAGTTCATGAAGAAGAAATTTACAGAGCAAGGGAGAGATACAGGTTTACAGAGCAAGATACTTTGCCATAGACAACAAAGGGGCCCTTACAATCCTGACAAAGAAAAGGCTTTGGTAATGGTCTGGGGTTCTGTTTCATACAGTCTTGTTGAGGCCCTCATCAGTGGGTCAGACCTGGAACAACATGGATGGACAGGTAATGCCTTGATAATTAGCTCTAAGTCACTTTCCAAAGCCTTTTATGCCTGGGCTTCCTGCCCCCAGGGAATTCCTCCTGTCCCCAGGGAATTCCTCCTTTCCCTCAGGTATGGCAGTTAAATTATTGGGAATGGGATTAAGATAGGATTAAGAATGGAACAGCACAAAAAGGGACCACCCTGTTCTTCTTCCCAGGTGTGACAATTGCTCCAGTCAGCCCCAAGTCAGACCCATTCTGTCCTTTTTTCCTTAGGAGAGCCAGAATTCTACCAACCCAATGTAGAGGCAACCCATCTGCCTCAAATGTGTAAAACAAATACAATCTCTTTCAGCTACTACATATTAAGATATTACTCTAAAAACCATCTGCTATGGTTTGAGTGTGGCCCCTCCAAAATTCAAGTTTCCAATGTGCTGGGATTCAAAGTGCGAACTTCAAAAGCCACAAGGGCTCCTCCTTTGTGAACAGGATTAAGACCCTTATTAAAGTGTCTTCATGGAGCATGCAGCTACTTCACTCTTCTGTCTTCCTTGGAAGCAGGGAGCAACCCTCAGGGGGTAATCGAACCTACTGGCACCTTGATCCTAGAATTTCCAATCTTCAGAACTGTGAGAAATAGATTTTCACTCTTTATAAATTTCCCAGTCTTGGGTGTTCTGTTACAGCAGTACAAATGGACTGAGATGGCACTCAAATACAGTATATGTTCTTTTCCATTTGGATCCTTAATTGTCATGGTACTTTGACTAGACAGAGTAATTATTATACCAGAAGAGCAATCCTTTACAACTTCAATAGTTATCATACAAAATAAAGAAACCCAATTTCATCCAGAAGGTTTTCAAATAACATCATTTCATTCAATGGTGTTTCCTTAAAATATTGATGAGGAAAAGAAAAAAAAATTGATTACTATTTGCGGCAACTGTCTGGATGGAGTTTGTATATATTGTCCCCATGTCTGCCTGGGTTTTCTCCAGATGCTGTGGCTTCCTCCCATGCCCCAAATACGGGAGGTGAACTGACTGGTATGTCTAAATGAGTGAGTGTAGGAATGAGAATTCCCTTAGATGGACGTTGTCCTCTAGGGCTGGTTCTCACCTTACTTTCTCAGCTTCTGGGAGAGGCTTCAACCACCCTCAACTCTGAACTGGTATAGTCAGGTAAATAATTTTCTTCCTTATTTTTATTAAGCTTTCTTAAAAGTATGTATACCTCAAATTTGTTTCAATATTCAATATGTGAAGTGTTTTGGGTCTTATATAGAAGTTTGAGGATGGTTTTGTGAAGAGGCCAGAGGACTTACACCTTGTTTAATGACGACTTACTGTATGCATAATTTTAATTTGAGGAACTTTAATCAGTGGAAGAAAACATAACCCATAAAGTTGAAACAATATGATCTGTTAGTTTGGCATTTGCAAAAAATTTATAAATCAAGGTTCATATGTAATACCCAGAAAGTTGCCTTGCTTATCTTAATTATATTGGAAATACTAAGACTGTTAGGTAATTGCCCCAGAAAAGCCACTTCCCCAGAAAGCTCCTTCCTGCTTTCTACAGACCAAGTCTAGTTGTCTCACTCTTAAAGTTACAGCTCCTTTCCAAGCACAGGGAGTTGCTCTCTGAACAACAAGGAATTGCCTACTAGACATCTCCTTATCTCCCAGATGTAAAACTTACCTCACCTCCCTGTCCCAATTACCTGCTGAAAATTTCAAACTTATGGCCTGCCCCTAACGGCTCTTCCCGCCAGAGCAGTAACTCCTAATTGGCTATTCTACCTTTCCGTCACCATTCTGAGACTTCCCCTAACTGAACCTATATACAGGTGTGCTTTTCTTTTGGTTGTTCTCTTTCTTTGCTCTCCTCCTTGGTGCTGCTCTGCGGCATTCCTCACCAATGAAGACCTTTCGTGGTGGTCTATGAGATCTCTGCTGATCGAGTGCTGCCCTTTCAAAGACATTTCAGAAATATAAAATTTCAAAATATTAATTACTCCAATGAGGAGGATGTAAGAGAACTCTGGACAATTATCAATAGAACTAAAATGTTTGAAACAAACACATACAAAAATAAATAAAAATAACTAAGGGACAGAGAAAAGAATAAGAAAAAATGAGAAATAAAAAAATTAAAAAGGAATTAAAGGAGAGGGAGAGGAAGTAAGAAAGGGAAGGGAGAGTGAGAGATTACAAGGAAAAAATGGCTAAATAGTGTCTCAGTTTATACCTGCTTCATGACTGAATCGAAATTCTAGGGAGTTACAGAAAACCCACCAGTTTACTGATTGAAATACTTTTTTTATGGAAGAATTTTCTAATTTTCTTTATTAGGGTGTAATTCTCATGCATGAAGCTATTCTGGTATTTTAAGAGTTTTATGTTAAGTACTTCTATTTTCTCCAAATTCTAAAATTTTACAAAAGATTTTGTCACCTTAAAAATACTCAACACATTGTAAATTAATGCACCATTTTCCAGTTAAAATCATCCTTGCATAAAAAGATCTGTAGCTGAACAGGAGCAATAGCAAAGGTGTGAATTACTTCAGGAAGTGCTAACTTTGGAGCCCAAATGAGAACATTTAAATACTAAAATTTTCAGCAACAGCAAACAGATGTTTCTGCAAAATATCGTTTTTTCCCCTGTTCCCCACACTGCTTTTTCTACATATATTTACTTTTTCATTCTTCAAACTTGGACTTTCCTGCCACTTTACCAATTTTCAGTGCCCATTCATCCTTGAAATGTTTCATTTTTACTTCTCCGTCTTTCCTCCTCTGCAGTAATTGCAATAGAAGATGGGTGTATGGTTCTGCTCTAAAAAATGAGTTCAGTATTAGTACTGTGTACCCGGCTGATTGCACAGCAAACGGAAGGTCATTGTTTTAATCACAGTAACCCAAGCACCAAAAAACATACTTCACAGTTGCCTGAACAACTATTCTCAATTCTATCTTGAAAGAAAAGACAATGATTCATACTTTGGCTTAAAATATAATTAGTGCTAATTTTTAAAATGACTTGCATGATATAAGTATCTTCTTGAAAAGACATGTTGATAATGCCCAATAAATAGCCATGGATGCAATTGAATTGGGAAGCTTTCTAAAACAGAAACTTACCTACTAATTTTAAGTTCCAATTAAATTTATGATTGTATAGACATTAATTCTCAAACAAGTAAACACATATTTCAAAGGCAGCTTACACAGTTCTGATTTCATCAGCAGCAAATTCTATATTCTTCAGAAAATGTACATTTCTAGTAATGCGTCTTTTAAAATAATTGTTAACAGAAAAAAACAAACAAACAAACAAAAAAAAAAACAAAAGAACTCTGTAAAAGAATTAAGAGGTTCATTCTAAGCTGAATGTGTGTGACTGGCACGGAGCACGTGGCCTTGAGAGGTCTTAAGAAAATGTGTCTGTAATAGCTTACAGTTTGGTTTGATCCATGCACAGACACAGGAATCACATGTAAGACTCTAAGTCAATATGTGGAAGCCTTATTTTAATTTTGCTAGAAAAGAAAGAACTTCTCAAAAAAGGTCTTATTGGTTATAGGTGGGTTTAAAGATTCTTTGATTTGTAATTGCTTAAAGAAATATAGCTTTGTGTAAAGCTTGAAATTTTTAACTTAAAATAAGAATGTCTGTTAATCAGGAAGAAGGCATAGGACAGTTACTGAAACTCAAGTGATCTGTTGAGTAAAGTGATGACCTGCAGCTGTCGTTTAAGCTTTGTCTTATATGACCGTAGGCCTGGTAATGAGTTACAAAGGATAGCTCCAAGAAGGGAGAGGGGCAAGATGAGGTATCTCTGACCTCCTTCTCTTGGCCAAAAATCAGCTTTAGAGTATTTGGGGGGGTTCCTTCACCAATAAGGGGCCCATACAGTCAGTTACGGGGGGCTTAAGATTTTATTTAGGTTGTTTCAAAAGTTTTGTTCGTTTTAATGTCATGTGTTTTTGTAGCTCCATATCTCAATAAATATCTATTCTACTGTGTCATGGTATATACTGATCGATGGAGAATTTTGTACTCTATACATTGATGCTGTTCATTTTTTTCTACTTTTAATTCTTTTTATTCTTTTCAGCCTATTACTATATGATGTCATTAAGCGATTTTCGGCCAATTTTTCTCTACGAATTC
>CAUYPK010050255.1:0-13580 GCA_963574355.1 Loris lydekkerianus | reverse complement strand
TGGGGTCGCCGGAAAATGTCCGGTGGAACTGGGGGTGTTATTGCAATTACCCTAAAAAAATGCAAAAAAAATAAAAAAAAAAAAAAAAAAAAAAAAAAAAAAAAACATATGCATGAACCCCTTTAAGCCTTTTTTTTTTTTTTTTTTTTGAGACACAGTGTCACTTTGTTGCCCTCTGTAGAGTACTGTAATGTTAGAGCTCACAGCAACCTCAAACTCTCAGGTTCAAGTGATCCCCTTGCCTCAGTCTCCTGAGTAGCTGGAACTACAGGCACCTGACACAATGCCCAGCTATTTTGAATACAGTATCAGCTAAGCTGAGAAAGTTAAAAAAAAAAAAAAAAAAATTATCTAAGTTAACAAAAGGAGAGAACTATGTGGGAGTTCATAGGCAAATGAAGTTGCTTTTTGAGAAACCTGTATTCAAATAGTTGCATTAGTTAAATAGCATGAATTTTATCAGAACAGGAGGACCCACCCTTGGGTGTAATACCTAGATAAATTTCTTTGATAGACACTAAGATACGTGGAGATATTCAGTGTCAAGCTATAATTCCTGGGATGATACAACGATAGTTAAAGTTGGATCAGTTCCTCCACTGATGGAATTTATAGCTCCTTTTTATCACAGGTCCTTTGGGTTGGCTTATTATCCACGGAGGCAGGAAACAACAGAAGACACTCTCTAGGCAGCAGTCTGCTCCATTGCCACTGTGCTGCCTGTTCTTAAAGCCATTCAGAAAAATGAGCTACAATGTTTCCTTCCTTACAGCCATAGAACTAGCTAGAACAAATGGGCTAGACAGATTGAGCAACAGTTTTTAATTTTCACTGGCCTGGTACATGTCAGTTCAGCTGTATCCCAGATATTTTCCAGTCAAAGGCTCAAAATATCTCTTTAAATGTTAAATAAAGTCTATTCTAATTCCATCTCAATCAGTACCCTAAGGCAACATAAGCTTGACCAGTGATCTTCAAACTCTTTTGCAAGACTATTGCTCTCTAGTATATTTTTAGGTTAGGATTTAGAAGATTTTCAAAGATTATTATTAATAAATCACATAATTTATCATCATTTACATGTACAGTGGAATACAGATGACCTTTGAACAACATGGATTCAAACTGCACAGGTCCAATTGTATACAAATTTTCTTCAGCCCCTACCATCCCTGGGACAGCACGAGTAATCTCTCTTTTGTGTTAGCCTAATGGAAGTGAAGATAATAGGCTAAAGACCTTTATCATGATCCATTTCTACTCAATGAACACTAAATATATTTTCTCTTCCTTATAATTTTCTTGAAGCACTTTCTCTTCTCTACCTTACTTAATTCTAAGAAAACACTGTATTATACATATAACATACAAAATATGCACCAATCAATTGTTTATGTTTTTGGTAAGGATTATGGCCAGCAGTGGGCTAGCAGAGGTTAAGTTTTGGGGTAGACAAAAGTTATACGTGGATTTTAGGCTGCATGAATATCAATGCCCCTAACTCCCACATTATTCAAGGGTCAACTATACATCCTCATCAAAATTTGGTATGTCTTATGGTAAAATTATTTTTTTTTCTTCTGGGTAAATATCTAGTAATGGATTGTAGATCAAATGGAAAATGTACTTTGAATTCTTTGAGGATTCTCATATTTCTTTCCAAAAAGGTTGTAGGAGATTGCAATCTCACCAATAGTGCATCAATGTACCCCTCTCTCTGCAACCACACCAGCATCTGCAGCTTTGGATTCTTGTGATGAAGGCTATTCCCACAGGTGTTAGGTGATATTTCAAGGTGGTTTTGTTTACATTTCTCTGATGATTTAGAGATGATGAGCATTTTTTTCCTGTGTTTTTTGGCCATTCATCTGTCTTCTTGGGAAAAGGTTCTGTTCAGATTGTTTACCCATTAAGAACATTTGCATTTGAAAGTTTATATCATAATCACAAAGGTGTGGAAACAGCCCAACTGCCCATCAATACATAAATGGATTAATAAACTGTTATATGTATAACATGAAATACATATAAGGATGAAGACTTTGCATCTTTTTTATTTACCTGTATGATTTTGGAGAACATTCTCCTAAGTAAAGCATCACAAAAATGGAAAAGCAAGTATATCGTGTACTCATCAAGTCACCCATGACTGTTGAGCCATTCATTCAGATCAGACTTACTGTAGGAAATAAAATCTGTGAGGTTGTTTCATTTTTCTTAATTCAAATAAATGAGTTAATGCAATTCTACATGATAATCTTCTCTTATCTTAAACATAAATCTAAGGAATAGACAGACAGATGTACAGACAGAAAAGAGAAAACAAAGCATACTCCTGCCATAAATGTGTTCCATGCCAAAACAATTTACTATTGCTTGTGGAATCTCTCATCGCTTTTCTTTTAGAGACTCTCATTCAGGAGCCCTGAGTTCTTGAATAGCATGTTTTTGGGCACTCAGTATTTTACACACAAAGTCAGTGCATTGTGAATGCAAGATTCGTGAAGTATGAGAAGTATGCCTTTTATCAAATGAGAAAAGTGAGAAAGAAGCAGCAGCAGAGTGCCAATGACAAAAGACATTTTAGGAAAGTGCACACTTGGAATCGAAGGTCTGGGAAAGGCTTTTCCAAAACCATCTGCTTAGAAATTCTCCATATTCTTTAGTTTGAAGACTAAAGGCCCCAGTTTGAAGACTACTGAGCTGAGCCATTTATTTACCTTCATCTACTTTTTCTGGATTCCAGTAGTTTTGCGTGTATTTTGTCATTATATTAGGATAAAACTGAAAGAGTTCTCATGACTCAAGACACCAGGGCTCCAAAACTGTTTTTTGACTTGCTTTGCTTTTATGAATCCAAAAATACAAATCCTCTTCAACTTGAATTTTTCTTCTAATATGTTTCAGATTTACTAAGTTCATATATTTTATTAAATCTATAGATTTTTCATAAAAGTATTACTTAAAGTGGACATGTGATTTTTAATTATGTGTACATTCATATCAGAATCATGTTTTTTATTCCAGTAATTATAAACTTTTCTCTTGTTAGAAATTTAAAAAAAAATACTAATATATGGGCCTCCTCTTCAAAATGTTTTATTCAACTGGCATGATGTAAGAATCAGGCATAGGCCGTGTGTATAAAAGATAATAATAAATGTAATGATAATAAATGTGATCCTAATACACAATTAGTATTCAGAAGCACTACTTTAGTCATGACAAATCCTAGCAGAGAAAGAGAAAAAGATTTAACATGACAAGCTGTATTATTAGTAAGAGGTCTCTGAGTTACCGCATGCATCAAACTGCTGCATTTTTAAAAGATTATGCAATCATTTCAAGAATCACTTGGAAATGGTATTAACTCCATTTATGCATTACTGAGATAACTGAAAATTCCTCCTTCAAGCTCCTAAGCTTACTTGAGAATCTATTCTAAATCAGATTTACTTAAGTTCCAAGGGACGGCCTAAGAAGGAAAGCAATTTTACAGGAGTTTCAAGAATCAAGAATCTCTGATGTTTTTTTTTTTTTTTTTTATCCTGTGCTATTGAGTTTTTAGGAAGCAAATTTTTCTAATAACTAAGGTGGATAAGAAGATGAGAAGTCAAGATCTTTCTTAATAGCCAAAATTCTAGAAAGTGTTGCAGCACCCTCATATATGTTCTTCCTTAAACTTTTTTGATAATGAGCCTAGAGCAGCCTGGAGTCTGTACCCTACTGGTAAATTGACTTTTATTCAAGTGGTTTCCTCTAGATACAAATTAGTGTGAATGAACCCATAATGTATATTGTTCCATGGAAATGGTAATTATTCTCATTGGGCAAAGTTTAAAGATACCAAAATGAAAGCACTTAAGAAAAAAAAAATAGTCTTCCTCTTACAGAAAACAAATAAGTTTAAAGGTAAAGGCTTAAGGGGTAATAAAGGTTAATTGCCTATTATACAGGAAAACTATGCAAAAGCAAGAATAAAAACCTTTTACAAAAACCATTACTCTTTCTTTTATTTGTGTTACAGAATTATCGTGTGTGTGTGTGTGTGTGTGTGTGTATGTCTGTGTGTATGTGTGTGTGTATGTATTTTAACATTGTTCCAAATTAGTTTTGTCTGTGTCACTAGTATTTAGATTTAGAATATTCCTCAAAATATAAAACAATAATTGTGACCTTAACCCATGAATCATATCAATAGAAATGTACCAGGGAGAAGAAGGGCAAACTGAAAAGGAACTTAACATTTTGGTGAACACTTCTAAAGCTAATTAGAACAAATGGGAATTTAAACTATTCAGTTTTCCTTGTATATAAATGCTATTCTGAGTATTACTAAATTAAAATTTTTAAATTGCTGTTTTGAATTAAGGTAACATTAAAATCAATGATTCAATACTAGTCACTTGCTCTATGCTGCACCCTATAGGATGTACTACAAGTTCATGTCATTATATGTGTTTCAATTGATCCTTCCTTATTTTTAATTTTCAACAAAGTTGCATTCAGTTGTGTTTTAATTGGGCATTCGTTAAGAAATCAGCTAATTCAATGTCTATTTACTTTTGCAAACCTCTTTCAAAATCCATACATGTCTGCTTCTCAAACTCCAATGGTTCTAAACCAAACAAACAGCCCACTGAAGTAGCCATGGCATTACACCTAGTCAAAGAGGTTTTCAGGCAGCAATAACAGTGTGAGGATGGGCTTGAAAAATCAGAGTGTTTTAGAGAAGTCATAGAAGTTTTGACTAGTTTTGATTTTGAGGATCGGGAAGATAGGGGGTCTTAATAAGCTATTCAAAATCACTACCAAAAAATTCCTCAAAATGACCACATTTTCTGGCATTTCAAAGTCTAAAATCTTAGCATAGTGGTTTCAATGGAAAGTTACCATAATGCCCACCTTCATTCATTCAAATGTTCTTTTTTATTTTTTTCTTTTATTTAACAAATATTGACTGTACTGGGTGATGAGAATGCAGAGAAACTCTGGGTGTGATCCCGAGGTTTCACTAGCCCATAGGGTGCTAAATGACTGTGACAGGCAGAATTTTAAGGTTCCTATGTGCACAGACTGTGCACCTGTATATTCCCTTCCCTTGATGTAGGCTGGGTCTATGAATATAATGGGATGTCATTCCCAGACTATCTTAATTATCTTAATTATTGACAGTAAAAATAGATCTTGCAAGTCTAAGGTCTTTAATCAGTTGCTTTAAGTTAATCAAAAGGGAGTTAATCATGTGTGGGCTCAACCTCATGATCTAAGCCCTTCAAGAACACCAGCAAATACTTCTCTCCTGCCCTACTGTGACAGGAGGGGGATCATGAGACAGAGACCTGAGGGTCACTGAGCAGAGTTGGAAAACTGAGCAGAGTTCTTGGCCAAAAGCTGACAAGAAAGTAGTGCCTTAGTCATGCAATGGCATGGATATAAATTCTGCTCAGAACTGAATGAGCTAGAAAAGCACACAGAGCCTGAGATGAGGTTGTAGCCACAGGCATTTTGAAAATAAAGATTATGCAATCATTTCAAGAATCACTTGAAAATGGGATTAACCCAATTTACGCATTACTGAGAAAACTGAAAATTACTCCTTCAAGCTCCTAAGCTTACTTAAAAATCTATTCTAAACCAAAATATTATTCACACACATAGGTGCTGTAAGAACTTCAGAACGCTAGTGCTTTTTAATTCATCCCAGTTATCCTTTTCTCTTCACAGACTTCCAAATGTGAGGTATGTCCTTATAAATTCCATATATATTTTACTTAGCATAGATTTTCCTAATAGAACCTATGAGAAGGTAGAATTGTGAAGAATTCACTTTGCTTATTTCCACTTTTACTCTTCACCCTTAAGACACGTATTATGCCTGTAACACTCATCAAACAAAAATATGCATTTCTGTGTTAATAAAAGCATCCTAGTGTTGAATTTCTGTATTCACGTCTTCTAAAACTCTTTATTATTTTCAATACATTTTAAATAGTATTTAAGAAAACACCATCCTCACTGGTTTCTAAGAGAAAAATTATACTCAAAAATACCAAAACATTAACTATTGGTTATGATATACTTCTGCTATAACCTCTGCTGCTAGACACAGGGATGTTGTTTAAAATAAATTAAAACATCATATTTCCTCCATAATTTTAAAACAAAATTTTAAAAAAAATTTTAAAACATAATTTTAAAACACCATTCATTGGTAATAATAGTACCTTTTTTCACTTAAAATCCTCATTATAAGTCACTTATCCAATGCCATTGACTGTATCATAAATGTAAAGCATCATAAAATTTATCATTCTATTTTGAAGTCAGGTGTTTATTCTTTGTGTTTACGAACCCCATTTCTCAGTCTATGTTCTTTGATGACAACAACCACATTATGTTTTTGTTTGTCAATGTATGCCTTGTTTGTATCCTGAAGACCTAGAAGATATGCAATACTGTAAATAGATGTTAAATGTTAAAGGAAAACCTAATTCAGATTCTGGTAGTAATCTCTTTTTTAATTACAAGCTATTACAATTCAGCTTGTTCACTCTGCAACATAAACTCATGTTATGGTCATGTTTTATAAGGAAATACAGATCATCGTGTCATGAAATACTGGGAGTTTTAATGTTTCAACAAATATAACTATAGTCTTTAGTCTTTGAGGACAGGAACCAATCAAACAAAATGTATGATTCTGCATTTCTATTTCTGTGATTAATGCTTCAGAGAGAATCTGGAAGTAATATGTAATATAGAAATAAAATATATTTAAATTATTTTGCATAGAAATAACCTCTTAGATGTGTATTTATGTGTATATTTCTGAATCAATAAATTATATGTTTATAAAACCTAAAGGAATATATATATATATTTGAAATAGAACTCTGTCACCCTGGGTAGAGTGCTATAGCATCAGAGCTCCCAGTAACCTCAAACTCTTGGGTTTAAGCAACCCTCAGCCTTCCGAGTAGCTGGGACTATAGGCCTGTGCCACCACACCTGACTGATTTTATAGTCTCACTCCTGCTCAAGCTGATCTCAAACTCCTGAGCTTAAGCAATCTCCCCACCTAGGCCTTCAAGAGTGCAAGGGTTATAGGCATGAGCCACAGTACCAGCCCTCTAGAGGAGTATTTTGAACAGTACTGTTACTTTCTATATAACTGTATAAAAAGTCCAAGAAATTATGTTACTTCTATAGAAATATACCCTGTAATTCACCAATAATGAAACTAAATATTTTTAACATGGCAAGTTTTATTTCTTTAAGACTTCTTAGTAAAGTATCTCAAGAATGGAAGAAAAAGTATCCAATGTACTCACCCCTACTATGAAACTAATTTAGGGCTTTCACATGAATGCTATAACCCCTTTGCAACCTAGGAATAGGGGGAAGGGGGAAAGGGAGGGGAGGGAGGAGGGAGGTGGGTGGAAGGAGGGGGATTGGTGAGAATACACTTGTGGTGCATCTTACAATGGTATAGGTGAAACTTAGTAAATGTGGAATGTAAATGTCTTAACACAATAACTGTGAAATTGCCAGGAAGGCTATGTTAACCAGTGTGATATAAACATGTCAACCGGGCTGTGAAACTAGTGTATGATGCCCCATGATCATACCAATGTACATAGCTATGATCTAATAAAAAAAAAATTAATTAAAAAAAAGAAAGAAAAAAAAAAGTCTCATGGCTGATGCCTTTGCATGGACTCCCAGAACTCACTCTTTTTATAGTAGATGAAAACTTTCAAAGCTTGTGGATTTTTCTCACTTTGTGGAGAAACATATGCTTTCAAACTAACACTAATTGTCTATTAATAAATTATATGTAACACTAAGGAAAGAACATTAAATATAATAAAATACATTTACACTATTTTCTGTATGTCTCAGTATCAATAACTTAAATACATCATACACATTTTAAAATTAAAAACATATGATTCATTTAAAAGACATAATATCTGCAGAAGCTATTACATGTAATTTCTGTCCAATGGGGCTGATGATACATTCATGTGTAGGTAGCAGCAGGCTCTGATTTTTGAAGAAGTTGTTCAGCCTTCATCTTCTTAAATAATTACTTCAGCAACGTCTAACTTTTGAAGAAGTTTTAATCTCTAGGACATTGTGGCATTTGACTCTAAGAAACCATACTTTCTCAATCTATACTACTCTATTTATTAAAGTAAAAAAAATTTTTTTTGAATAAATGAAATTAAAAATAATTTTAACAGAATTTTTTTTCTTATGGGTAGATGCCCCCCAAAAAGTGTCCACAGGGACACTTGCACTAGACTGTTCATTGCAGCTCAACTTACAATCGCCGGAATGTGGAAACAGCCTAAATAGCCACCAATCCAGGAATGGATTAATGTGATAGATGTATACCATGGAATACTATTTAGTCACAAAAAAAGATGGAGACTCTACATCCTTTGTATTAACCTGGATGGATGGGGAACACATTATTCTTAGTAAAGCATCACAAGAATGGAGAAATAAGAATCCTATGTACTCAATTCCGATATGAGGACAGTTAAGGTGCTATACACAGTGGGATCACACCTATGGAGCATATTGCAAGGGTACAGGTCAAATCTGTCAAGTGGAGAGGGAGAGCTGAGAAAGGTAATGAGGGAGGGGAGGGGGGGTCAAGGGGCATGGTACACCTTTTGTGGGTGGGACACAAATATAAGAGGGTCCTTATCTAACAAAAACAATCAATGTCACCTGGTCCTGTGTACCCTCAATGAATCCCCCATGATTAAAAAAAAAAAATGCAGCATATGTTTTATATATTACTTTGGGATTTCAAGTGATGCAATGTATTTAAAAGCTTTTATATTTTCTTTCCTTTAATCCTAGCAATACATTAATCTCATCAATACATTATACTTAACTCTAAACTTTGTTATTATAGTGTTCTATAAACCAGGGTTTAGTATAAAGCCATATATATCATAACTGTATTGAAATACTATATAAATCTCTCAGTAATTTACTCAGGGAACGTTCCTATGGTGTTAGCCCTTGGGACAACCTTATACTGAGGTTTCAGTGAACCCAACTTACTTTGAATCAGAGGTATAGCAAATTGCAGTGCTGATGTTTCAAATATAATAAGAATGAAAATTACTTACAGTGGAAATGCAAGTTTTAGAAAAATGACATTCACTTTGAGTATTCCAAAGTATATGAAAACATTGTCTTTATTTGGGTCCATATATTTATTCTAGTCTCATAAAAATGCACTAGCAAAGCTTCTTTAAAATGACAAAGAAACAATAGATCTACCTGAATACTTGATAAAATTTATAGTTTAGAAACAGTAACCTGAGGCAACAAAGAAAAAGTTGAAAGGCTATTTTTCACTGACTCCCCTTTCTTCTAATCATCACGTGAGCATTTCATTTAGAGGGTGTCAATGCTTTCCACATTGATACATTTATTTAGGTAGAAAATAAATTATTTTTGAGGAAACTGTAATCCACTAATATTAAAAAAACTATAATCCTCTAATCCCAAGTGGATCAGAACCTTTCTTATAACAAAGGAAAGTAGTCCGGTTTATATAAAAATTCCCAATATTTTATTTTCTTATTAGAATTTATGAAAGCAACCTTTATTAGTCATAAATTTTTATTCTATAATTCTTTACTTTGAATCAAAATAAACAACTTAGGCATTAAAATATTATAAAATAAATAGTAAGACTTGATTTTCAACTTCAGGAATTTGAATATTGTATATTATATTTATATGTGAACTTGAAGGAAATATGTAATGTATTTACATAGTACAATAATTTAAGTATACTTTGTAAGAGTGTTATAGAATACTGATTAAAAAGCAAGTCACAAAGCTCACTTTAGTTGCTACATAAGTTATTGGACACTTTAGACAAACAAAGCTAAATGACCACTATGTGCTTGACAAGAATAGAAGACTATAATGCTTGCAATTGTTAATTTTGTTATGCTATCAACAGATTTCAAAATTTATGGCAAAATTGCTGACTTGATTGAATTACCAATACTTAAAAATATAAATACTATTTCGTAGCATAAATGAAAAAATGCACTAATACTGTCAGTATTTGTCAATAAATGTTTAATATGTTTCATATATGTGCATGTACATTGACATAAAATTCATTTAATGAATATGTGAGTCAGTTACAAGTACATTTCAAATACTGGAAATTTTTTCCTTTTTTTCTTTTTTTTTTAATTTTAGCAGAGAATTTTTGTTTGGTTAGCTGTTTCTGAAATTAGCCATTATCAAAAGACATTACCATTTTCATTTTTTTTTTTTTTTACTTTAAAATAAATTGCTAAAATAAAAGAAACACCTATGGATATCATTAATACTGCTCCCTCAATACAAAAGCTAATTATTGCTTCGAAGTTACACAAAGTGAGTTAAGAAAAAAGCCATAGTGGGCATAGAATAGTAAAAACACTCGGCATTTTTTAATAAATTTAGGATTATATTTTTCACCATTAGTAATGGTGTATTTCAGAGACATTATTAAATAATTCTATCTTTCCATGAAAAAGAGAATGATAACAAATAGCTCTTTGGATACTCTCTCTCTAATAACACTACTATTAGTATCTTCATATGTTATTATGTATTGCTTTTTCACGTTAGAATACTAATGGCACTATCATTTTTATCTGTTTTTTTGTTTTCATTTGATAATCATCAAAATAGTTTCTTGTTCAGCATGTGATAAATAAATTAAGTAGGTTACTGGTTGAGGCCATTTCATTTATAGCTTTCTGATTGAATTGTGATGAGTGATTCCTTCAACTCAATAATCGAGTCAATAAAATTGGGTGTGGGACACAACTACAAGAAGGACTTTACCTAACAAATGTAAAAATTGTTACCTAATTGTTTGTACCCTCACATTAACCTGAAATTTAATAAATAAATAAAATGTGCAATTAAACATCATTTGCATGACAAACTGTAGCATGTACTTAACTTGAAGTTAAGAAACTATAAATTGATCATTTTCAGAAAAAAAAAATGTCTTGGTTAAGAATTCCTTAGGTGAAAGGAAGAGAAGCCTATTAACATTGGATTAAGTACATTTGTGAAATTATTAAAAGTATGTTAGGATTTCAAGGAAAGTGGCCCTTTCGTTTTCTACTTCTGCTTCTCTCTTTATATTTTCTTCATCCTTCCCTCTTCACAGATTGTTTTATTCTCTGTATAAACCAACTCTTAGCAACCTGCCTAAAATGTACACACCTGATCAGAGAGAGCAAGATGGCAGCCGAGTAACAGCTTCTTTGCATCTGGGCACTGTGAGTCTGGGGAGATAAGACTCCAGGCATCTCTGGCTAGTGGGATCTGCCTAAAATCATCCCTTTAAGGATACAGGGAGTCAGCGAGAGACTTCTGGACCCCAAGAGGAGGACAAAAACAGTGGAAAACTGCCAAGTGGTCACATGTGTTCAATCGGCCTAATCCCTATGACAGCTGTAAGTACAGCGAGACTGCAACATGGAAAGGCCTTACCTGTGAACTGTTTTGGTGTTTTTGGACTTGGCACTCAGTTGAACTGCCTTGGGGAGAGCTTGAGCAGGAGTACGAAGAACTTTGGGTGTTGTCTAGTGCCCCAGACTGAGCTGCTGAGCCGGACGGAGCTAATAGTGTTTGGCTGTGGGCTGCAGGGAGCCATTGGGAGAGAACTGCCCCAGCAAGGTCCGCCCTCAGAGTTGCAGAGCAAGGATCAGGTAGGAGCTAGTAACCTAGTGACAGAGCAGCCTAAAGACGGGACTGAGTCACCTTACAGCCCTAACTTTCAGGGGCAGAGTGAGACCGGTTTTGGCACACTGGGTAAATGGATAGCCACCTCAGCAGTGGTTCCAGCAATAAGCACTTTCCTGGGAAAACTTCTTCTTAGCAACTTTAGAAGTTTAAAGTGCCTTTTAAGAGGGCTGAAGAGAGATTTAGGGTGTCTACCCTGTGGGGTTTGAGAAATCAGCAGAGGCCTCCAGTCGTATCAGTATCGTGATTAACATCTCATACCCCAGAAGACCACCTGTTGCCCAGACAATATTCAACAAGATATATATACTGCTTTGTTTTTGGTATGATTTTTCTTTTTGTTTGTTTGTTTTGTTTATTTTGATGTTGTTGTTATTGTTTTGTTTCTTAATTTCAACCTTTTCTGTAGAGATTTTTTTCTTTCTCAATTTTTCTAGTTCAAATACAATTTCCCATTGCTGCCTTTTTCAATAACTAGAATTTTATTTTTGCTAGTGTTTCTACCCTGTTATTTGGTTTTTCACCTAATTTTATCCTGTAAAGTTTTCTGTTTGCTTGTTTTTGTTTGATTCATAGAATTTTTGTCATTTCTCTCTACTTAGTGGAGGTGGGGTACTGTGTCTGATCAGGTTAGCTAAGAGCTACTGACCTCAAGGGAACCACCCAACCGGGCATCCCCAGAGGTTGGGGTTTCTTTAAGGTTATGTCAAAGTACCCTACTGTACACCTATATTGCTCTGTCTCCCTCTTTCTGTGCCTCTCTTCTTTTTCTCAATATTCCTTTTACCCACCCCCTTTCCTTTCTCTATTTTCTTTTTGTTCTTTCCTTCTTTCTTTCATCCCTTCTTGCTCTTCAACCTTCTCATCCTTCTGGTACTGTACCGAAAGGACTCATTGAAACCTTAGTACATAGGCATGGGAACTTAAGGAGCAAAAGGAAGTGAAAGGAAAATTTGGGCAAAAAAACAGATAAAAGAAATCACTCAAGAGGAAGAATCAGGAGAAAACTCCAGGCAACATGAAGAACCAGTCCAGAAAAACCCCTCCAAGGGACCATGAGGTAGCTAATGTAGAGGATTCCACCTATAAAGAAATGTTAGGAATGACAGAAAGGGAATTTAGAATAAACATGATAAAAACAATGAAGGAAATGATGGAAACAATGAAGGAAACTGCTAATAAAGTGAAAAATAACCAAAAGGAAATCCAAAAACAGAATCAAATCAGAGATGAACGATATGAAGAATATAGAAAGGATAAAGCAGAGCTGAAGAAACTGAAGCAGTCAATTAGGGAACTTAAAGATGCAATGAAAAGTATCAGCAACAGGTTAGACCATGCAGAAGAAAGAATTTCATAGGTAGAAGACAAAGTTCTTGAGATAACTCAGATAGTAAAAGAGGCAGAAAAAAAGAGAGAGAAAGCAGAATGTTCACTGTCAAAATTATGGGACTTTATAAAGCATTCCAACATACGAGTTATAGGAATGCCAGAACGGGAAGAAGAATGCCCCAGAGGAATGGAAGCCATACTAGAGAATATTATAAAAGAAAATTTCCCAAATATCACCAAAGATTCTGGCACACTGCTTTCAGAGGGATATCAGAACCCAGGTTGCCTCAACTTTAACCCAGCTTCTTCAAGACACATTGTGATGAACCTGTCCAAAGTCAAGACAAAAGAAAAGATTCTGCAAGCTGCCAGAAGTAAGCACCAGTTGACCTACAGGGGCAAATCCATTAGAGTGACTGCAGACTTCTCTAATGAAACTTCCCAAGCAA
>CAUYPK010050253.1:0-39448 GCA_963574355.1 Loris lydekkerianus | reverse complement strand
CATGTCTCCAATCCCACCTGACAAAGGGCTCCTGCCCTTGAGGGGTGGGGTCTATATTCCAGACATGCCTGCACCTATCACACTTATCAACACAAAGAAGTCCCCCACCTTCATTGTAATGACAGCACAGTATTCTGCTTCACAAAGGCTCATCACTCATTCAGCCATTCTTCTGTGATAAGCATTTCATAAGGCTAACTTTCACAGTTTATAACTTTGTTTTATGACTGTCACAGGAATTAGACTATCTATGAGCGTATTTCTTCTTTTACTCTATTTTCTTCCCTTGTTCCTTTTTGAAAAAGAGGTGAAATAATGAAACAAATGCATTATCTAAAACATCAAATATAACAATTGCATAAAATGTATAATGAACATTTTCTTTTCTTTAAATTTCTTCCATTTGCATTTTTTACTCTATCTTGACCGTCACTATCTTCTATAATTGTGAAACTATAAGAAAGAGGGGATAAAATATGTACATTGCTACATCTGTCTAATATAATTCAGCTATCATTAGAGTGGTTTGGAGTTTCCTTATTATAAGATTTTCAACAGATTAAGAGATGGCTTCTTGCCCCTCTCTCTTCTCTCTCTCCTTCCCTTTCTGTCCTTTTAGTTCTCCCTTCCCTTCTCCAGCAGCTCCTACCAGGGAAACTTCAAAAAGTAATAATAAAAACTGAGCCTTCAAAAAGGCATGGCCTAGAAACCGCAAATAAACCTGTAATGCTAAGGAGAGGGAAGGTCAGAAAGATTTGTAACATGCTTATTTTGGAAAGGTCATAACCCTACCAAAGAAAGAAGAAAAATAAAAGCTTTCTTGGCAAATTCAACACCCCTGTTCCAGGGCTCACCCATCTTCTGGCAGTGACAGGGGTCCACCTGTTTCTCAATTTTCAGTATCAACCCCTCTCTCACCCAAAACATCCAGGTAGATTCATTACTCACACTACATTAAATATTTGGAGCGGGATGTTTTCTCCTCCAAATTCCTTCTTCATGGGCTGCTAACACAAATCAAGCAACCTAACACTTGGGAAGAAACCAAGGACTAGGCCCTTGTTTTGGAGAGAGCACCATGTCCTCAGAAGAAATGGAGCTCACCTCACCTGGCCCCACAGCCTAGGGCTCCACCAGACTGACTTTTATGGGAGCTCTGGAGGCTCCAAAATAGCTCAGAAATCCCGGGAATGTTTATATGTGAAATGATTATTTTGTTTCCAAGAAACAAAGAAAGCACTCACTAAATAATTACTCCACTCTCTACCTCCTTTTTATAGAGGGAGGTTGCATGTCCTGGTGAGGGGTGCTCCTCTGTGTCCCTCTGACAAGCTGGTTTCCATCAGTGCACATATGTGCTCCACAGCTTTAGAAGAAAAAGAAGCTGCTCCTGACCCCTCATCTCTTTGCAACTGCCACCCCATTTCTGTGCTCCTCTTTACAGCAAAACTTTGTCAAAATGCTGTCTCCATAGTTTGCTCTTATCACGTACATGAGGAACTGCTTTGGCAAGTCTCACTTTCTCCCAGTCTGCCCTCATTTTTCTTCACTTCTCAGCAGAACTCAAGACAATTGAACAAGTCTCTCTCCTAGGAGAGACTTCCCTCTGTGGTTTGTGATCCTACCCCCTGAGCATTCCTCCTGCCTCTCCAGTCACTCCTCAGTCACCTAGTTGTCCCCTTTCTCCCCAAGAGCAGGCATCCAGGTGTCTTCAGATTCTTCCCCTGTTCGGGTCATGGTGCTCCACCAGACCTCCCTCCTAGGCTCCAAGTGTCTACCTGATATCTCCAAATTTAACATGTCAAAATCAGAATTCTTGGTTTCATTTCCTACATGCTCAAAAACCTATTTTTCTCCAAATCAGAAATGACTACCATATATTCACCTGTTTAAGCAAAAAAAAAATCTAGAAAACATCATTGATCCCTTCCTATTTTCCATTATTGTACATAAATTCTTTCAATTATTTTTCCAAATATATCTCAGATACATCTACTTTTCTCAATTTTCACTAGTCCCACCTGAGTCAAACCACTATTACCTCTCATTTCTATTACAGTGGTGACCTCCAAATGGGTTTATTTGCTTCTACCCTTCTATTCCTGAGGGGCCTTACTGTGTCTTGGTTAAGGAGGCAGCTCTAGATTTGGCCTATCTGAATGCATACTATAGTTCTGCCACTCACAAGCTTGGCCAAGTGGTTCAAACACTAGTACTAGTTGGATATTAAATTAAGAATTGGGTTAAGCAAAGTGCTTAAAACAGTGGTTGGTAAGTTAGTAGACACTCAATAAATATTAGCTAGATATGTTATCACTAATTCAGTCTGTCCTTCATAACTACAAACCATATATATATGTTGGGGTTTTTTGTTGTTTTTTTTTTTTTGAGACAGAGTCCATTCTGCAGCCTAGTCTAGGGTGCCATGGCATTAGCCTAGTTCACAGTAATCTCAAACTCCTGGATTGAAGTGATCTTGCCTCAGGCTTCCAAGTAGCTGGAACTTAAGACACCTGACTTAATGCCTGGCTGATTTTTCCATTTTTAGTAGAAACATGGTCTTGGTCTTTCTCACACTGGTCTGAACGTCCTGAGCTCATGCAGTCCTCCTGCCTTGGCCTCCCAGAGTGCTAGAATTACAGGCATGAGCCACCCCCAGCCCCCCAACCACAAACCAAATGTTTGTCATCTCATGTTTCATGTGTACTATAGCTTCTATAACCTTAAGGAAAACTTAATGATTTTTGATGATTTCTAGACTATGGTTCAGTACTACTTGGGACTCCATCAACCTCATCGCCTAATCACTGATCATTCTCCCCCCATCAGCCTTCCTGGCCTCCTTTCAGTGTTTTCAATGTACCCTTACTCCCTCTGCCTGGAATTCTTTACTCTGCCTTTTCTGCCATTAGTTCCTCTCTGTTTTTATTTTCGTTTATTTGTTTGTTTTGGTCTCAGTTCAAACTATCTCTTTAAGAGTTTTCTATGACAACTTACCTGATGAAGTACATAACCACCTTCCTCCTAGTCTGCACAACACCACCAAGTTTATTTCACTAACAGGACATCACAATCCAAAATCTTTTTGTGTATTTTTAACTTCTTTTTTAACTGTCCCTCATCACCACCAGAGTCTGAACTCCTCGTGCACAAGGATCTTAGAGTCTTGCTCATCATTATGTCCTTAGTATTTAGAAAAATGCCTGACACACCGTAGGAAATCAGTAATTATCTGAAAAAGCAAACTAATGGATGGATGAGATTCTTATTCTTGAACATGGGCCCTGGTTAGTGATATATTATAGACACTGAATCAGCCTTGTAGATTTGTGAGTTCTCACTACAAAGGATGCTAAAATTAGGTGAGGGAATAGAAGTTCAGATTTTGTTATTGAAAACCTAGAATTCAAAATGATCTGAATGGCCTGCGTTTTTACAGCTACATATGTTGAGGAAGGAATACTGGAGACAACTAGAATTTCTTGCCTCAAATCTTTGTGGTCTGCTTATTATGGGATGGCTTCTTTCAAACAGCTTTCTTTGTCTGTTTTTAATTTGGACATTCTCAGAATTGCTGGTGTTTCCTCTTGGAACAAACGTAAGTAGAAAATTTTAGAAAACAGCCTATGGTGGCGGGTGAAATAGGCACTTTATCAGACTAAAGTGAGTTTGAATCCTGAGTCTGTTACTTAGTGACTGCGTAGTCATGAAATTCTTCATTTGAGCCTCAGTTTTCTCAACGATAACATAAGATGTTATTAAAATTGTATAATAGAACTTGGTCTACTCACCACATGATAGATACTTAATAAATGTTAGTTTCCTGTGTCCTTTGTGTACATATGAATGCACTGAATGGTGTCTGGTAAGAATTTCACATGGCTCAGATTAATCCTGAGTTTAAGCTGTGACATTTTATCTGTCACTGTAAATCTTCAAATATGGCAGTACCTGAAGCAATTAGAAAAATAAAAGCTCTAGCAGTCTGGTACATGATATACAGTAAATATTTGTTGAGTGCATGAACAAGCAGTGCTTCTGTTGTTCATGAGAATCAACTAGATTTCCATGTAATTTAAAATAATGTTTCCTTAAATAGCAGTGATTTTTCCCCCCCCCCAAAATTATGCAACTGAATACTAAACAGCATCAAACCATAACTGAATGTTTCAAGACATTATGGCACAAAACCACATTTCTTCCTCCTGATGTTATTTTTAAGTATGTCTTCTGGAACTGTTTTTGAAAACCAGTTCACTCTGAGATCTAAATTCATAAGGGAACCCAGAAGTTTCAGAGGTGTTTTATGGACTTTGAAGGAGTATTATATTTGTGATCTTTAGAACTTGGTGTTTTATTCTTACATATGATTGGTACAAGAAGTTTCAACTTGGACACCAAATGACAACACTAGTTATTAGGCACTTTTGTTAAATATGAGAAAATTTTATAATACACACATGTATTTTGGGAGAGTCTTAATAATTTAAAATGTATAAATGAATTATTCAAAAAGTATTGGTTGCTTTCAAGTTCTTATAAAAAATTTTATAAAATAATGTGGAAAGAATAGATTTCCTTAAAATTCCACTAATAAAGTTAGAGTTTAACCTTCATACAATGTTGTAATTTCAAGTGGATTTAACGTAAATGAAAAGTGAAACTATAAATATTAGGAGAATGTATGGGTGAATGCTTATTTAATATTTCAGTAAATAGGACATGCTAAGCATAAAAGCTTTGGAAGATATCACAGAAAAACACATGGAGAGATTCGACAGAATAGAAGGTTTCAATGTCAAAAGCATCATAAAGTCAACAGGACACAAAAAGCTGAGTCAAATGGGACAAAAGGTTAATAGCTGTCACTTGTAAGGATTTTTTACAGATCAATAAGAAATAGAGCAATTATCAAAGGATATAAACAATTCATAGAGAAAGTAAAAAAGACCAATGAATATATGAAAGATGTTAAGCTTCACTCATAATTAAAAGCACGTAAATTAAGACATCAAGAGTCATTTTAATTAATAACTTAAAAAAATGCAAGCAAAATAATACTGACAGCAATTCAGTAAGTGGGACTTTCATACAATAATAGGAATATCAGTTGCTTCACCTTTCTTGCAAGGTTTAAAAATCCCAATAAACATGTATTCTATAATGTAATCAGAAGTTTCACCAAAGACACATCTATAACATGTGTTAATAAGGCGATTTTTGTAATGGAAAAATGGAAACAACCTATCATGCCTTAGCAGAAGAAGTAAGTCTTTAAAAATTCTATGTTCTGGTGAGGTGTGGTGGCTCACACCTGGAATTATAGCATTTTGAGAGGCAAAGTGGGAAGATCGCTTAAGGCCAAGAATTTGAGACCAGCTTGGGCAATAGAGTGACACTGTCTCTACAAAAACTAGAACCATTAGCCAAGCCTGATGGTACGCACCTGTAATCCTATCTACTTGGGAGGCTAACGCAGGAGGATTGCTTGAGCCCAGGAGTTCCAAGTGAGGTGTGATGACACCACCGCACTCTAGTCTTATGTAACAGACTGAGATTCTGTATCCAAAAAAAAAAAAAAAAAAATGCTGTGTTCATATCTATTTTAAATAGGTACTCACTTAATGTTTTCAAGAAATTAAATAAAATAGTTTGAAAAATTTTAAAGCATGCTCAAAAAACAGAGAATGGTACAATGAACTCCCATATGCTCAAAACCCACCTCATGCTAGATTTGCTATCTTCTTCCTCCCTCCCTCCCTCCTTCCCTCCCTCCCTCCCTCCCTTTCTTCTTCACTCACTTTAAAGCAAATCTCTACACATCATCATTTCATCGTATTATGTCTACCTACATACCTCAGCATACATTACAAAAAAGAAAAACGCATGTTTTCTTAGAGAATCACAGTGCCATTTTAATTTCTAACACAACTAACATAATTCCCTGGTATGATAACGAGCATTGAAATATCCCTAATTGTCTCCAAAGCGTCTGTCTGCTTCCTCACGGTATCATTTAACCCAGAGGTAAACAACTTGTTCTGTAAAGGGCCAGGTAGTAAATATTTTTGACCTTGCTGGCCAGACAGCTACTCTTGCAATTATTCAACTCTGCCATTGTAGTTTGAAAGCCACAGTGGACAATATGTAAAGGATTGGACATGGCTATGTTCCAATAACATTTTATTTGCAAAAACAAGCGGCAGAACAAATTTGCCCTGCAGGCTGCAGTTTGCCAGTCCCTAACTTAACTCTTCACTCTATTCTCTATATATTTATAAGGTAGACATTAGCTCTAAAACTTGGATTAAATGTGAGGCAATTTTTTTGTGGCAAGAATAATAGGAAATGCTGTGTGCTTCATCTCACATCATATCAGAAAGTACATTTTTTAAATTTCAGATTAATGTGAGAGTACAGATGGTTAGAGTACATATCAGAAGGTACATATAACATCTGTTGTCCCACTGCTGATGATACAAAAAATACTCAGTGGGTACATTTGGATGAGACCTGATTTCTCCATTGCAAACTTTCTTCTAGCCTTTTGTCTAATGGTTTTCTCTATATGTTTGTTGCCTAAATCAATTATTTCATTATAGGTTGCAAAATAGTAATTTTCTACTTTGATTATTCCATCCACTTTTAATAACCAGATTGCTTCTATAACTGTAATGATGAACTTTCCAATATCAATGAGGGATTTCAATGTTCCTGTATAAACTGAAATGCAGTTTTATAATAAAAACACTTTTTATTATAAGACACACAATTTCTTTCTTTACTTATAATTTCCAGTTTTCAATATGAGGAATTGGTCTCTGTGTCACTTCCACTGATTTCTAAGGAGCTGGGAAGTTGGGTGGTGAGAGAGGCCCTTCTTGGTCTCTTTTTAGTTTTCTTGTATGACCATAAGCCCATCTTTTTTTTTTTTTTTTTTTTTTTTTTTGAGAAAGAGTCTCAATAAGTCACTCTCGGTAGAGTGCTGTGGCTTCATGGCTCACAGCAACCTCAAACTCCTGGGCTTAAGTGATTCTCTTGCCCCCGCCTCTCAAGTAGCTGGGACAATGGACGCCTGCCACAATGCCTAGCTGGGGTTTTTTGTTGTTGTTGTTGTTGCAGTTGTCATTGTTGTTTAGCAGGCTCAGGCCAGGTTCAAACCTGCCTTGGTGTATGTGGCCAGCACCCTACTCACTGAGCTACAGGTGCTGAGCCTCCATCATTTTTTATATATCCAATGGTAATAAATCATTTGAATTTTATTCTTTCTTAAAATTTTCTTTTTTAGAAAATTTGAGATTAACATGAGGGTACATATGATTAGGGTACAGTGTTTGCATTTGTAAGGTAAAGTCTGGGTTGTAATTGTGTCCTTCAACCAGGAGGTGTGTTTGTGTGTGTTTCAAATTCTTCTCTCTCTAGTAGACCAACAATCTTCTACATCGTCTTCCTAAAGCCTTAGAGCAAAGCTTTCCTTATGGAAAAACCAAACTGAAATGTTCTTACTTTTGTCAGGCATTCTGGGAATTTGGAACATCCCACACTTTGGGCACAAATCATTCAGGAGTTCTGCTATTTGCTGCCCAGAGAGTTTCTTCATGCTATTGTGTTGGAAATCTTTGTCAGTGATAATTTTTTTATGTTAAATTAACTTACAATGTCTGGAATTATAAATATTGTGTTTATAAATCTACAGATTCTACAGAGCAAATTTAGCAGTCAATAGCAGCAGGAAACACAAGGCAGTCTAATATAGTACAACTGAAGCCAGTTTAATAAATAGATTTCTTTGATAAGTGCATGTTCCACATGTAGTTTAGCACAGAGTAAGATTAAATATGAACCATCCAAAAACATCAGCTTGACTTTATTATTCTTAGAATCTCGGAGTAAATGTGAAGTAAGATTATTTTGCGTAAAACTTTGAAAAGGAGCATTATCTTCATTTGAACTAGTGGCCAGCTTCCAACTGTGGCCATGCAGAGGAAATGGGGGAGAGAGCCGAGAAGGAGCCTAAACAAGACTTAGTAAAAAGATAACCATGTCTTCAGTGTTGCACAAAGGAAAATGCCTCAGGTGGCACGGGTGACCAGATGACTCTGACATATGACTGTTCTTTTCTTGAGATTTGTCTTTGTATAATGTAAAGTGTTCCCTCTGTAGTAGGAAGATTATTGGTCTACCCTTTCTGAAACTAGATTCCTTTGTGCGTGTTGGTTCCATTAGACAAAACAGGCAAATGACTCAGGCTTCTCTGATAATGCACTGATTTTCTTGGGTATGGATTTACTTTAACAGACTTGCCAGTTTATAAGAACTGTACATTGTAAGTGATATATATCCGACTCATTTTAGCTTATTATAAACTCCCATCAGGATGGGGCCCAGCTACAGAGCTGGAGCTGTTTCATTGCCACAGCTTGAGACAGATTCAGCTAACCAAAGAAAGGTAGGGTCTTATACTCCCATCATTTACCTCCCTCAGTATGAAGCACTGTGGTGTACAGTTAAGAGACAATTATGTAGTGATTTAAATGCTGTAAGACATACCTGAAGCTCAAGATATATTTAGGAATTAACCCTCGCAATCCCTTCTCCTGGGTTGTAAATGTAGGTGACAGTTGGAGCTTCAGCCTCCAGGTGAAACATTGCTCCAGGCTTTCCTACACTGCCCTCACTCTAAATCACTGCAGTTCCCAATTTTTAACCAGATCCCAGCACTTAGTCCTTAAAATTGCTAGTCCTAAAAACATGATGTGTCCATATTCATTCTTATTTAACCCCAGAAAAAATGATAATAGAAACAAAAGTGTCATTTTGACACCATTTTTCAATACTGGAAATTGTTTCATTTTACCTTTGGGTCTGAAAGCTTTCCAGAAAAAAATGACTTTTTCGGGTAGAGATTCTGAAGCATGTCCCAAAGTTCAAGATTTTGATTTATTTGGGAGATTGCTCTTTGAAAAGAAGTTATGGAACTGACTCAAAGGAAATAATTTTAAAGGCAATAGGTAATTTTGAGTGGTCAGGCCTCATTTGTTTAGCTGCTTTGGGGGAGGAATCAACAAAGACAGGCAGGCTCTCCTGAGGCCGTGTGCGAACTTGTTGAGCCTTGTAGAACTGCTGGAATCTGTCTGAGTAATTACTAGATGTTGCACCCTTTAAAGGGAGCTCAGATTTCTTAGGGTTGAAGCCTGGGACATGAAAATGTAAGGAAGAGGCAAGTATAGTGGGCAGTGATATAGCTGGACAGTAGCAGCCCAGAGGGATTCTCATCACTCTATAATTTAGGGGCCAGAGTTTCTTTAGGAGTTCAGGAAGAATACAACACGTTTAAAAGAGCCCAAAGGCTTGGAACCCATAGCTCAGTGAGCAGGTCGCCGGCCACATACACAGAGGTTGATGGGTTCGAATCCACCCCAGGCCTGCTAAACTACAATCACAACTACAGCAACAACAAAAATAGCTGGGCAGTGTGGGGGGCACCTGCAGTTCTAGCTACTTGGGAGACTAAGGCAAGAGAATCGCTTAAGCCCAAGAGTTTGAGGTTGCTGTGAGCTGTGACACCACAGCACTCTACCCAGAGTGACATAGTGAGACTCTGTCTCCAAAAAAAAAAAAAAAAAAAAGTCCAAAGACTGCAGGCATGCAGAGCATACTAAAAATCTTTTACTTGCAAAAACAGACCTTGCAGGTAGTGTGTACACTAATACATCTAAAAGTCAGAAAAGGATTATCAAGAGAAATAAATTCTTTTATTAGTGCCAAGTTCACTTTGTTCCAGGAACTAGGATGTTTCATAATGAAAAATGAAAGAAAGGCCAAAAATGAAGGAGTTCTGCTCTTTAAGGTAGATTCTAGCAGCCAGTATATTTTACTCAGGCCTTATTCTCTTTATATCTTTTTTCAAGATGTGGAGTTCTAAAATAGACTTTGATAGATGGCAAATTATTTTAGCTCTCTTAATATTCATAAAAATGTAAGAGCCCTAAATGTTATTCGTACTAAATGTCCATGCCTATGTTCATTCTTTTGTCTAATTAGTTACTAAAGTAAGTCTGGCATCAAAATATTTCCATATAATAAGAAATTATTTAGTAACGAAAACTTGCCACTAACTGATGAGTTTGAGTAGGTATACTTTTAAGTAATATTGATTTGGCTATGCATTAAAATACAATTCTCCGCATCAGAGTATAAATGAATCAATCAACCATCATAAATACTTTGATAACTATGGAAAGCATTTATGGGAGCCAGCAATATAACTTTCTATTTGCTTAATAAGCATTTACAGGTCACTTCATATCATGCATATTAACTTATAATAAGGACTCTGGTAGTAATCTATATTTTGAAAGTGAAGGGAATGTTTCTTATCTGAATATCATTTTTATTTTAGCAGTTTACTCCAGACTGCACTATACCTGATTAATGTAATTTTAGTTGCATATGTGTATAATAAAACAGGATCACTTTGTCCTTCTGCCTTGAACTTGAAAACCAGATGTCTTTTCTGTCAAGAGTCTGTTAACCAATTGATGGGCTAATTGATCAAAAATTGAGTGTGGTCAATAATATTCAACTTTATTTTCTAACATAAACATCTCCAAAGAGTTCACACTAAGGGTCCTGAGTTTGTTCTGCTGAACTTATTACTAATCTTATCCAAAAAAATCTCTGGACAGATATGACCCAAGTTATATAAAGGGGTAAAACAGACATACCTTTATGTTTTCTCAAGAAGAATGATAGAGAAATAATTGTGATCAAAATGCTTGTAAAGTTTGGCCTTAAAATAGTTGGTGGGAGGGGGGCATGAGAGGCCAAAAGTGGGAAAAATAAAAGGATAATCAATGAAAGAGTCACCCAGGCCTGTAAACTGGGGCTGCAAAGCAGAGCACAGGTTGGGTGCGAGTCCGCGTGCGGCACACTGCAGGGCTCTCTTTGCCGTTGTTGATTCCCTCCTCATCATTAAACACTGACTGATTCCTGTTTTCTAGACGACACAGGCTGTCCCAGTAGCCAATCAGTGTCTCCTGTGAAGACGCCTTCGGATGCTGGAAACAGCCCCATTGGCTTTTGCCCTGGGAGTGATGAAGATTTTACCAGAAAGAAATGCACAATTGGAATGGTTGGTGAGGGAAGCATTCCGCCGGCTCGACATAAGAAGGAATCAAAGTCAGGCTTTGTGAAGCCAGGTCAGTGTCCTCCTGTCTTTATCAGAGCAATGTGGCTGGGGTGATTTCACACTTGAAACAAAACACCCATATACTGAATCAGAGATCACTGATACTGATGTTCAATGATTGCAAAATACGGGAAACTATATGATGAAAGGGAGATAATTATGGCAATAAACAAAATGCTGTGAGCATCAAAAAAGGTTCAGGGGTGTCCAGCCTGCAGGCCATGGGCCACATGCAGATTATTTAAGACTTGGTTTGCTTATCTTTGGTGTCAGATATCACAAAAAGTATACGTACAGACCTTTTTGATGGTTCATCAGCTTTCGTAGTGTGGTATGGCCCAAGACAAGTCTTATTTTCAAATGTGTAGAAGAAAAGAAAAAGGATGGACACCCTGATGTATTTTGTTTCTCAGAAATATGTTCATAGTATATAAACATATAGTTTTAGAAAAACTAGAGCGATAACTTGAAAGCAAAAGGCCACGCACACGTGCATTGGGAGACATCCTGTGTTGTATTCTTTTACCATCCATAGTTATTCTATGCATATTTATGAGCCTGGAAAGACAGATTAAGACTTAACATGATTCCTCATTCCTTACATTTATCTTCTAGTGGTTTTTTTTTTGTGTGTGTGTGTTTTGTTTTGTTTTTTGGAGGGAGGGATAATATTTTTGTATAAGGAGCCACAGACAGTTTTATTTGGATGGAACCAAGGTTGTGTCCTCTTTGACTGAATGCTGGTGTCTCTGCTTTTTTCTTCTATGTGGGCGTCTCACAATGAATTATCCTTCACCTTGCCTTGGTTAACCAAAGGGGATGTTATTTTGTTACAGAGCAAAACTTAAACTATGTGAGAAAAAAAAAAAAAAATCCTCTTAACTCAGAATGGCGCTGATGAATGGTAGTCCTCTTGAATTTGTTAATAATCTCCCACTTTGGAATAGTGTGTGAAAGAAAAGGAATGATAGACAATGGGGAAGCAAAGACGACCTATAAAAGAGAAAGATGAGGATTGTACAAAGGCTGTTGAGTGCCCTCAGTATTTAAGAAAGAGATGATGAGTCAAAGAAAGTCAGAAAAATATAGCTAAGAAATAAAAGCATTCCCTTGTAGGCCCAAGGACCAAGACTACCTTTTTACCCTTCCTTATCCCTGTTATCTTTTTTAAGACATTGAGATATACCATAAAATTTACTTTGTGAAGCCAGGTCAGTGTACTCAAAATTTCAAACTGTTGTGCAAACATCACCATTTTTAAATTTTTATTACCCCTCCCCCAAAGAAACTTCATACCTCTTAGCATCACTCTCTTTTCTTTCTTTCCCCCAGTCCCTGGCAGACACTAATCTTATTTCTGTTACTATAACCTTTCCTCTTCTGTACACCTCAAATAAATGGAATTATGTATTATGTGGCCTTTTGTGTATGGTTTCTTTAAATTAGAATGTTTTCAGGGTTCAGCAATGTGGCATGTATCAGTAATTTATTATCTTTTATGGCTGAATAATATTCCATCATATGGGTCTATTGCATTGTAAAAAAGACTATTTTTTGAGCAATCTTAGGTTTATAGAAAAACAGGGTATAGAGAGTTCCCACACCTCCTCACTGCCATGCCTTCCAGCTTCCCCCATTGTCAACATCTTACCTTAGTATGATAAAATACTCCACTTTATTTATCCAATCATCAGTTGATGAACATTTGGGTTGTTTCCACTTTTTGGCTTTTATGAATAATGGTGTTATGAACATTGGTGTACAAGTTTTTGTTTGAACATGTTTTCACTGAGGAATTTTCACCTTGGAATGAAATTGCTTGGGCATACGATACTTGCTATTTTAATTTTTGAAGAATTGCTAAACTATTTTTCAAAATGACTGCTCCATTTTACATTCCTACCCGAAGGGTGTAAGGGTTCCAATTTCTCCACAACCCTATGAACACTTGGTTATTGTCTGTCTTTTGATGGCAGCCATCCTGGGGGTGTGAAGCGGTATCTCCTGGGCTTTTGGGCTTATATTTCCCTGAGTCTGATTGGTGGTGAGTGTCTTTTCCTGTGCTTAGTGGGCATTTGTATATCTTCTTTGGAGAAATGTTTCTGATTTTCTCTTGCCCTGGGAGTAAATAACCAGGGGAATCTGCTTCTCTTAACATGTGAGGCAGGAGTTGAAGAGCAGGAGCCCTGGCCCTCCTTTCCTGCCACCAGCACTCTGCCTCTGGTGGGCATTAGAGGTGCAATCAGCATTTGCAGGCCGCAGAAAAAAGGTAGGCTATAGGATTAAGTAGATAAAATGGTACAGAGAAGATTGTCAGCTTCATGGATTGCAAAGAAAAATTAGGTCTCATCGAGAAGGTATTGTAGGATTTGAATGCAACCTGAAATATTTTGTTTTTGTTAAGCCCCTATCGCCACCACTTTATTCTAAAAGCACAGCACGGTGGTGCCAATACAAGGAAACAATAAAACAAGAATCAAGTGTGGTGGGGCAAGAACAAAGTTTAAATGGGAGTTAATCTTAACATTGCCTTTCTTTGTTTTAATAGTTATTGTAAGAATAACCTTATGTTGAGATAATACTTAAAACTATGTACAGAATTCACACTGGTCCAGTCCTTAATCCCACAGAAGGTGCTCATTTGCTAACAATCAGCTGATCACTCATCTTGCTGAGAATCTTTATAGCCTTAGGCTTACGTGAAGAGGTTGCAGGGGAACAAAAGGAAGAATAGAAGGATAGAAGGAAGAAAACAAATCCAGATTGGTGGATGTCTGAGAATCACTCCTGCTATGGACTGTACTCCAGGAGACATACACATGTACATATATGGACCTTTTTTCACATATACTGTATTTTATGTATGTAGGTCCGTATACCTAAACCAGAGGTTTCTTGGGTCTCCTCCATTAGAATTATGCATCTGAATTTAACACATTAATTGCTATGTAAATTGTATTGAACTCATGCTCATTATGGCACCCAGTGGCACAATTCGTTAGCGTGTGGTACTTATGTAACTCATGTTAGTTTTGAGCCTGGGGCCTCATGAAGTGTATATAACTCACACACCTCTACCTTGGGAACCCCATAATAAAACACCTTGGCCCCAAGGGAAACATTTTTTTTTCTAGTGTGGCAGTCAATGTGTTAATAACCTGTGCCCAGAGGCAGAACTGGAAGCAACCACTTTTGCTAGCTGCTTCTGATATAATTGCTCTTAGGCATAACTGTCACCTAAGCACTTTTGACCTAGTGATCTTTTTCTTTGATTTGTGTTTAACCAAGGTAAAGGGATCCTTAAAGTTTACTTTTTAAGTTGCCTGGAATTTCTAATGTCATCATTGAATGAGACCCAATTCTGTACAGTGAACTCTTTGAATTTGAGAAAAATCTGCATCATGACCTATGGTTCTCTGAACTTTTAGCAGCATGAACCTGTCAGTCTCATAAATATGAAGAGAGGAAATGCTGGAAGAGAGGCCCCCGGATGACTTCACAATTTTTAAAATGTGTAGATATAATCTATTAAAATATAAGAAGATTCTTCTCTGAGATGAAAGTGTTCTTCCTACTCCACCGCTATAAGCAGCCATGTCCCTTCAGCCAAAACCGATCCTCAGCTCTTGATATGTGCTCCACTTTTTAAAAATGACTCATTAAAACCGATACCAGATTATTAAAATAGCAAGCAATTAGGGGCTCTTTAAGTAACCTAAGCCCGTTTAATTTTAGGTCTGTTGTTCTAGATTCTGAAGCACTGCTATTCACCTCAGAAAGGAGTTACTGAAATGCCTCTTTGGCATGTAATGTTCTCTGAGTATAGGACACAGAAGGCGCAGAAGGAGAAGTGAAATATGTCCCAGAACACCGGAAGAGCTTGGAAAGGGGAGGCCAGCAAACCTGCATCTTGTAGCAGGGTCCTGCAGCACACACAGCAGTAAAGCCCTTTCTGCATCCAGGCGGGAGCTCATTCTGCAAACTTCTTAGCAGCAGTGAGCCTTCTGTCATTTTGGCTTCTGTCACGTAATTCCTACACAGATTTAATTAAAAATTGCCACCGCACTGCAACAGATAACATTCCTATGGTCCAGTTGGATCGTGGGTCTGTGTTTGCATGTTTTGCTTTTATCTGCCGCTGGGCAAAACAAGCCAGGCTGAATCTCCGGAGCCTGATTCTGTGTGTGACATGCGCTGTTAAAGGTGTCCAGTGAATACTTAAATGAGAAATTGAGCTTATACTTTGTGAGAGGGTAATGTTTAGTGTGGGAGAAGCATGGGGCAAAGATGGCCTTGGTGGCACCCCTGCTTTCTGGAGGCTTGCAATTAAAGGCAGAATACTGAACAATAAATCCGGACCATAGTGTAGATTGAAAGAAAAGTAATGAAGGCATTCCAACTGGGAACCTTTTGAGGAATGTGGGATGGTAATGTTCCTTCTCCCAGGTGCTCCTTCTGTATTTAGTTTGTAGTCAGATTCCTGATGAGATTGTTTTTGCTAAGAAATGAAAATCCTAATTGGGTTACTTGAAATGACATTCCTGGGCCTCCTTTAAATGCTCAATTTCCTACTGAGGGAGTATCTTAACCCCAAGAAGAAGAAAAAGACCCAGTGTCATTGTTTGCAAATGAAAGCACTAAGTCCTTTGTACACAAAGGTAGTTGGAAAGGAGAGGAAACGATTATGCAATTTAAACAAATAATTAGAAAATGTGAAAGGAGAAAAACTGCTGGAGGCAGTTAAGGAGCTGTGTAAAGAGCTAAAGGTGAGGGCATTACATTTTAAAGGAAATCCACATTTGGAAACTGAAAAGCTTAAATCTGCATGTGAAAGATGTGACTGTATTCATTAGCATTCAAACTAAGTTAGTATTCCCTTGTCATGGGACACCACTCAGCCTACTGAAATAGGAGATCTGGCCAAGCTGAACTATAATAACCTCACTACAATAGCAGAGGATTGGTTACTTAACAATAAAAGAAAGAAAGAAAAAGAACAATAACAACACTATTTCCTGCATTCAGAGGCTTTTGCTAGAAAACTCAGAAGGTACCCACTAAGTTGGTGATTAATCGACACCGCTTCCCTTAGTAGAGGTTCTTTCACACATGGTGGTGTAACTGACAGATCTTACTATTCTTATCGTGGGTGCCACCTTCACTTCAAAGTTAGTCTTGTGAAATTAAAAAAAAAAAAAAAAAAACAGCTAAACTGACTTGGAGTAGCCGTTCTTGTAATAACTTCAGCTACCTAGAAGAGAGTTGAGGGTTACTCCCAGGTCACCCAATGTCTTGTCTTGGGGAACACTTTCTAACCACTAGAACCTGGAGTCCAGCACACTGAGTTGAAATCTTTTTTATTTTTTTAGTTATTTTGGTTCGTTTTTTTTTTTTTTTTTTTAAGTCATAGTCTCACTGTGTCGCCCTGGGTAGAGTATTTGTGTCATCATAGCTCACAGAAACCTCAAAGTCTTGGGCTCCAGCAATCCTCCTGCCTCAGACTCCCAAGTAGCTTGGGCTACAGATATGCACCATCATACCCAGCTAATTTTTTTCTATTTTTAGTAGAGACAGGGTCTCGCTCTTGCTTAGGCTGGTCTCTTGAGTTTCTACACTCAAGCAATCCACTCGCCTTGGCCTCCCAAAGTTCTAGGATTACAGATGTGAGCTACCACTCCTCCATTGTATACCTGTGTGATCTTCATCTCCTTGGTTCTTTTCTTGGAGCTTTGTGTTCCACTTCTGTAAAATGTTTTGTTGAAAAGATTAAATATGGTCGTCAACTGTGTTGACTTTGGGTCCCCCAGCCTACATCCAAAATCTCCACATACTCAAGTCCCACAGTCAGCCCTTTGGAACCCAACAGGGTTTCCATATTTTTAATTTGTGTTTGGTTGGAAAAAAGTACATGTATGAATGGGTCTGTTCAAAGATCTACTGTTGATTAAATTTCTGAATATGAAGTACTCAGCATAGGACCCGGCTGAAGGTAATCCCTGATGATCAATTGTAGCTCCTAAATCGGATATCACAAATTCCAGGCACTTTATTTACAGGAAAACACCTAAAACTCTCACACAGAACTTAGGTTTATATCAAACAAAACTCTAGGAGTTCATGTTATCCCAGTTCACATACAATGAGAGGAATACTTGATGTAGCAGGGACACGCTGACAGGAGTACGAGTTCACAGCTAGTGGTTGACAATGTGCAAAGAGATGGGAAAATGGGAAAGAGCAGACAGACCCTAAAGCTTGGTGAGCATCAGGCCATTACCAGCTCTAAATCCTGTCCTTAGTGTCATGGTTGATGTAAAAGCAGACCCCATCATTGGGATGGCGAAGCTGGCAGAAAATGATGTGTAGAAAGGCAGAAAAGTGTTTTAAGCCTTTTAGTGCTATTGCCACAGAGTGGAAAGAAATGAAAAGTCTACTGCTAAAAGGGAAGGTTTGGGTTATATGGCAACTTTCTGCATTCTTTGGCAAGGCATTATTTTTCTAATAGCTCACCAGTTATAAGCAAAGCTCTTCCAGAGGCAAAGCTCAGCCTCAACCATAGGCCACAGTCTACTTCAGAAATTGAAAGCCTTTGAAAATACTTGGAAGGATGTCATTGTGGGTTTGAATAGCACTCCGAAATTATTATTTTTTTTTGTTTGTTTTACTTAATAGATACTAAGCACTGACTGTCTCAAGGAAAATTCTATGTACCTAACTCATTTAATTCTAACCTCAGTGCAAGAAAGGCACGTCACTATCTTCTATCTCACATATATGGAATACTGAGGAACGCTGAGGCATAGGGAAGTTAAGTAACTTATCCATGTTCACACAGCTTATAAGTGGATTTTGAACAGGGTAGCCTTGTAACTCTTCATCGTTGTGATACTTGTGAGGTCCACGTTCAAAGGAATAATTTTAATTGCAGTAGGGAGTGTGACAGTTAAGAAAGATGTGTTGTCATAAAACACAAAATATTTTTCTTTAACATTTGTACAGCTCTGAAAGCTCTTGTTAATTTTGATAAATTAGCTGGTACAGTTTATAGGTAGATGATGCTGTCAGGTGCTGGCAGCAGAGTCAGTGAGCCTCAGTGTAACTTCAGAGAAGCACAGAAAGTTAAACACACAAGACTATGTTGATGCAGATCAATAAAATAAGGCATGAGGAAGTGAACCTCAAAGGAATGTTGAGATCTTCAGTGTTTTCCACTTGCTCATGAACTAGTCCTTTCTTTACACGTTGTCGGAATGTTTTATGTGCTGCTCTGTATTATTATGGGGACTTTCTTAAACTTAGTCAACTTAAACAAAGCTCCTACATTTGTAGTGAAATGGATCTCTGAGGCTTTCTTCTACGCTGAGGGGATGAATCTTCACCCACCCATGATACATACAGCAGATAATATTTGGTGCTATATTATTACATAGTTTATAACTTCTCCCCAGCAGAGACCAAACCAGTTAAACTAAAGCTTACATGTGACAAGTGGACTTAACGTGTTTACCTTTGTGGCAGGGTTACCTATTTTTTTCTCATGCCTTTCTCCTGTCTGTGTTTTTGATGCTGCACCCAATTAATGTAATGGTGCCAAATGGTCCTTTAATGGTTTTTCACAAAGAATTAGGAAACTATAATCCTCTTCTTCCCAAAGGTAACTGCCATCCAAATCCTGGGTCTATTAGGATTTATGACGTATGTAGCATTCTTAGCCACTGATTTGGGGGCCTGCCAAATGCTTACTAAGTACTGTAATGTGCTGGGAAGGAAGCATTATAGATCTCGCAGAAGAGGCGGAAGGCCCCGCAGCCCAGACAGACATCCTCCATTGAACATATTTATCAGCTGTGTCAGCATAACAGAAATAAACCTGGAAACCTCTTTTACACACAGATGTCTAACCAAGAGTTGTAAATCATGCGGATACATGCTTTAAATTGGGCTTTTTATTTTTTCTGTGTGAGGAGAGGTTATGGAAGAGACTGGCTGCTAAGGGATGTGTGTGGTTGAGGGGATCCCACCAAGAATGGTGAAATACTGGGCGCTGGCAATAGCTTGGAGCTATTCTCCCATCCTGAGGAGCAAGAGGAGGGTCGAGTTACCCAGAACCCAGAGGGAAGGAGCTCGCAGCCTGCCTGTGAAGGAACTGTGGACTTTGGCAGGGAAGGAGCCAGAGGGATAAACATCCGGACGTCACTGTCATCTTTGCTGGTACGGTTTACGGTGTGGCACTTGGGCGTGCGGTAGCATTATTTACAGAAAGTTGTGTGTCATACAACATTGTATGTTTGCTTGGGTAATTCAGCAGGTTAAACTTTCTGCCACGTTAGCTTTTGTCTGATAGCAGCCAAGGAGGATCAGTCAGCCACATGGAAGCTGGCTTCCAGGTACTGCATCAGGAATATGGCTGTGACGGGCTTGCAGGCCAACATGCATCCACTAGAATGCCGTCATCACTAGGTGAGTCTTAAAAAAAGGGCACCCTCGCTTTACTGCTTAATCAAGAAGAGGTTTCTGCTAAACAGAGGTTTGAACTCTGGTTCGGCCTTTATTAGTGTTCATTTATTCATCCAACCGATATTTATTAAGCGTTTACTCTGGGCTGACGTCATTGTTCTAGGCATTAAGGATAGAGTTACTCCTCTAAAAACAAGACACCTACCCTAAAGGTGGAGAGATGCCTGATACATAAGTGCACAGGCAATACCAGTTCAGAGAGTGACAAGGGGAGACAAGGGAATGTGAGCAAGCGGGATGGGAGATGGGCAGAGGAGTGTCTGGGGAGATGGCATTTGAGCTAAGAATTTGGCATATTCCTTCACATTGGGAGGGTGGATGGGGGAGTGGGAGCAGTGGGTAAAGAAGGGAAAAGAGTGGTGGCAGATGGAGTCTGTATTATTAGGGTCATGCGAAAAATGCCCGAGGGTTTTTAAAAGAGGAAATGATTAGATTTATGTGTAGGGGATCCCTCTGGAGACCCGGTGGAGTTTGGACTATCAAGAGGTGAAACTAGACACTAAATTTTGATGGCTTAGCCTAGGGTACGGGCAACGGGAAGAGAAAAGTATAGAGAAACATTATGTACATGTGACGGAATATCAGGTAGCCTTATTTTCCTACTGAGATTTTTAAAGGTTTTCTTTTCTTTGCTAACTTCTGTAAGCCTTCAGGGATATGGATGAAATCATCAATGTTCAATACCATTTACATTTATTATTTTAATCACATTTATGTTCTATTGATTTTGAAACGTTACTTTTTCATTCGTATTTCATTTTAAAATTTTATTTGATCGTTCTCATCTCCAGAGCTGCTTTTTAACTCATTTGACTTTCTCAGAGCAGATCATCTTCACTTCTGCACCTTTTGTGGCAGATAAAGCAATTCTGAATTCATGTCTGATGCTCTCATTGGACATTTATTCAAGCCTACAAGTTCTGTGAGGGTATGGGTTAAGTTATTTTAACAAATACAGAGGTTACAAATACACATGTTTGTCTATTGCAAAGCAGCACCTGGGTGTTTGTGCAGTGCAAGCTGTTAGGCGGCTGTGCTGCTGAGACACTGGGCTTCCCTTTGAGGAACCAAGTGGACTGTCATCCCCCAGGCAGAAGGAAGGGGGAAAGGGATGGGAAGAGGGCAGCCAGTTGGTCTCAAGGTCAGGATAAGTGATGTATGTCATTTACAATACTATCTTAGGATATCTTAGTCAAATAGGCACTTATTATTATGGGGAACAGGGAGAATGGCAACAGACATTAGTGAAAAATTAGCAGGCTGTCACAACATACCATGTACAGCATGGGGACAGCTGGTTTTCCTATTGTCCTCCAGATGTATATCAATAGCCTTCACCTACCCAAAGCTATTCAAGTTTCTGAGTTCAAATAGCAAGGAATATAGGTTTTGGTGATGGCTATAACTTTGCCACTGACTGTGTCACAATTTAAAGTGATCATGACAGGCCTGGAGGAGTCCTACCACAGGAACAATTATAAAATCTGCTTTTAAATTTGTCTCCTTCATTTTAAACAATCCCATCAGTTGACCTCTGAAGGCAGCCTAAACTAGCACTGATTGAACCCAATTCAGATGGATGTGTCTTTCTCAAATGGCACTTTTAGTTCAAAGAAGGTAATTATGAGAGAGCCCTATAATTACAGGCTTTGGAGAGAGTCTAATATAAGGAGATTTCTTCTTTTCTGAGAGGTAATTGCAGGAGGAGAGGTACCTCACCTTACATTTAGACAATGAGACAGAGTGGACCAGGTTATCTCCAGAGAGTGGGGGGGGAGGGGAGTTTAGTTGGTCATATAAGGAAATATTCTCTCTTTTTCCTCAACAGTGATATGGAGAAAGAATTAATACCTAGCTTTTTCAAGTTGCTGTGAGAACCATAAACGATGGAAGGTATATTAGCAGAGTGTGTGCATCCTGTAAACGCTTCCACCACCCTGAGAGGCAATCATGCACGGCCTCTACCTTTGAGCATTTGCTAGGAGGCTATATTTGTAGTGACATTTCCGTGGTATACAGTAGGTGCTTAATAAATGATCACTTTTGTTACTTTTTTAATATGAGAAATGAGGAAAATTTACAAATGGCACCCCTGTAATGCCTACTCGCCATCTCCCACGTATCAGCCCTATTTTATTGTGGATGCCTCCTTAGTAAGAGGATGGAATACAGCACTGCGGTGGAAGATTGATAAACATATTTTCTCCTAGCAGGCTCCTGTTTGGAAAGAATATGCCCACAATAGTCCCAAAGAGCCCTAGATTCCATTTTCTCCCCTCAAAACAACCCATCTTCCCTCCTCTTCTTTCCTTGGCAGTGCCGTGAAGCATCTTGCATATTTAAATAGCTGGAATTCATGGAGTACACCAAGCATTTTCCTCAACATGTCACGTAGTTGCCATTAAATGTAGGGCTGTGTGGGGTTATAGTGTAAATTCTTCCTTGCCCGTTGGGATAATATAATCAGTGTGGACAGATTCTGTATGTTTTGCTCCAGTATTGTCAAAGGATTAGCCTCGACTGTTGTGTAGGCATTTAGCCCGATTTGATAATTTGGTATTTCTTCAAATGCTTTGTGTCCATTCATGAGGGCGATGGTTTCATTTGAAATGCTGCAGTCACCAGGGAGAAGGCCCTGTGCTCTTCCCTGATAGGCTGGCCTTCCCTCTGCCTCCTGTTGCTATGGTGCCCAGCAGAGTAACTTCCTTGCCCTGCACATGCAGGCGGCTCGGTCTCCATGGATACCCCACCCTGAGACTGTACTCCGCTGAGAGATGAGCAGCACGCACTGTATTTCTGCAAAAGACATCCCCAGCCTGTGGTGGGAAGTTGTTTGCAGAGGCAGTGTTGGCCATGAAAGTCTACGAAGCTTACCTTCTAAGTAAGTAGTATTAGTCACAGTAAGTAAAATATATTAGATCACGGAGTCTATGCTGTGTGTGCGTGTTGGGGTGTGTGTGAGCTGTGATAGGCCAAAAATGTGTGTGTGTGAGTTGTGGTAGCCCAACAGTGGAGCCTAAAAAAGTTTTCATCTCCACTTCTCAGATACTCTAAATGCAAGGTCTAAAATCAAACTTTAAAAAATACTCACAGGTATTGTTTTCAACACCCTTTGGTATTTGTGAGTCTGTTTGTGCAATCCTAATCCCAAAATGAAAATGCTTGCAAACGAATGCCACATTTTAGAAGGCTCTTCTGTGCTGAGCATTGCAGGTTGCATTTGTGGCTGCAAAGCCTGGCCTTACCACTGGTGGTGTGCTGTGGGAATAGAGGAGCACAGCCATAATTATTGCTAATTGGCACTGCACATAGTTTGCCATGGGCCTCTGTGTAGGCTGAGACACGATGTATTTATTATCAAGAGAGAGCCTGCTCATGTGATTAGGAAAGAGAATGCCCATGTCTGCCTATTCATCATTAAAATTATTCAGAGCACATCTCTCTGAGCAGTTTTAATTTACTTTTCTCACATGGCATCCATTAGAAATTTTGCATCTCTTCATGGCCATGGAATTGGGATGTGTAATTTTTTTTTTTTTTTTTTTTTAACAAGGTCTAGCTCTGGGCTAGAGTACAGTGGTATCATCGTAGCTCACTGCAACCTCAAACTCCTAGGCTGATGAAATACTCCTGCTTCAGGGTCCTGAATAGCTGGGACTACAGACATGTTTTGTCCCAGCCAGCTATGTTTTTTTTTGTTTGTTTGTTTTTTTAATGTTTTTTTGAGATAGGGTCTCACTATTGCTCAGGCTGGTCTTGAACTCCTAGCCTCAAAGCAATCATCCCACCCTGGCTAAAGTCCTAGGATTACAGCCATAAGCCACTGAGCCAAGCCTGGATTATTTTTATTTTAATTAACTGATTTGACCTAACACTTCCTCTTTACTGTACATACCAAGAGCATAAGGGTTGGGTTTGCAATGTCGTAAAACACATGGGTCATATTAGAGTACTTTACTAGGCAAATGATTATTCCCTGTGGTGTTAAACTTAATTAGCAGAACCAAAAAAGTCTATGCACATGATAACCCCAAATCTAGTTCAATAACTTTAAAACTGCATAAAATTAAGACTTTTAGACTTAGGATGTTGTAGAAAGCTGGCATCTAACAGCTACAATCAAAAACCAGAACACTCTGTTGGTATATGAGAGATCCATTTTTAATCATCTGAGTGAGCACAGAGCATTATGCTAGAGTATAAGATTATTTTATTTTCTGTATTCGTGGCTATTCAGGCAAGGGATGAACTGTTTTTGATGTCATCTTTTCCAACAGTTAGTCATGGCTCGATTTTAATCGCCCAAAATGCTGAAAAGGTAACACCCTTTGAGATTGGGCATGTCCTGAGGACTACTGTGTCCTTGACTTTGTCACTGGGTTTAAACTCTAGGTCATTGCCTTAATATTTTATAAATATAATTTCTGTCAGTAGATGGAATAGCAGACAAAAATGGGTGCATGATAAAATCTGTACAGATCATAATTTTGGAGACCTGGAAACTGTGTGGATGACACTTCCCCCCCGATTTTTTTTCCATTGTATTTAATAGTATAAGGCCCTGCAACTCTTTCTCAGTATGTCTGCAGTGAAGTCTTCTGCACATCTCTGAAAACCATTGTAGTGTGGGATTTTTTTTGTCAACCTCAGAATATCTGAATCTCCTCTCTAAAACCGTCCTCTCTTCGGTGTGATGGATAACACATATGGCTCCTTTGAAAATGTGATGCCAAACTCAATGGCATGTAGGGTACTAGAGATACTAGATGTTATTGTGATTATTGTAAGCGTCATCATCATCATTTTTACAATGGCTGGTAATCAAAAGAGGCATTAGGTAAAAGCTCCATTTTAGGTAAAAGCTCTATTCAGCCTATCAAATTTCCTATGAAATACTTAATAAGAACCTACCATGTGCTTAGCATTTTGATAGGAATTATGGGATGTAATGTACGTGAGAATGTAGGTAATGAATGAAATATATAGTAGACCTTTTTCTTTCCAATGGCATGGCTTTATGTTTTACTAAATAGCTATGCATGTATGTAATAAAATGTTTGCCAATTAGTTTTGTTGCTACTAACACAATGGATATGTGGGATACAAAATGCTAGGCCATAGCATAAGTCTAGTTAATATTTATAACTTGAATTAAAATCTGGGTTCAAATATTAAGTTCAGTTGCTTTCCTGAAAGGATTTCCTGAGTGCAGTAAATGACATATTTTTTTAAAAAGAACAATTTTCATTAAGTTGAAAGGTTAGGGAATGATGGGAGAGGCGGAGATGAGAAATGATTGATTAATCTGTATAAAAATAGACCCCATGGTGGGATTTTTCCTTTTGCGCTAATCCTGTATGACATCTGAGTCAAAAAAAAAAAAAAAATATGTAAAACCAATGCCATATGTGCAGGGCCTACTGGTGCTTATTTTAAAATGCATGAAGAGATGACCTAGATTATGTTTTGCAGCTTTATTTTTATTTAATGTCGCTTTAATTTCCACTTCTTCTTTTTGGCATACTTTCTCCTTTCCATCTGTTATCCCTGGAAAGAAGGTGGCATTTGCAACAAAGATTACACCAACTCCCTTGAATGGAAAAAGGGAGGCATTTGCAGTGTTTGGTTCAAACCTGGAGAGGTTGGAAACTTGAAATCAATACACGCTTGAAATCAATTCACACACGCTGAATATATTTGGCTAAACATGATTTCATGTGCAATTTCCCTCAAACAATCTAGCTAGACTGAGCCTTCTATTGTAAAGTTTTGGGATAAAAATTATAAATAAATCCTTATTCATTTATAATTCAACAGTCCCACCAGCATGGTGACCTTTTACTTACATTCTTCTAGGCTGTGACCAAAATAATGCCCTACTTTCTTTCCCATTGTTATAGTCACGCATGCACAATTTGTCAAGTGTCTGTTAGGTCCTTGGTGCTGCTGTCATGATTTGTGGGTCATTTCTGAGGAGCTTTTTGCGATCTCAGTTGGCAGTTCTGCGTGTCAAATCCTTTTTCATCCTGGGAGTTTGTGGCTGTTTCAGAGAGGGGATGCTCTCTTGTCTTGTAGGGTAACAACATTATTCAGGGAAACTGGATCTTCCTGAGTCTTTGGCTTCTTGTACTCACCTCTGTGGCTGAGCTAGGCAGGCTCTGCCAGCCTCTGCCAGGAAGATCTGATTTCTCCCGAGACTACTGGCGGGCTTGACTGTTCTTGAGAGATGGAGGCTGTGCCTGAAAGTGATACTGGGTTACTGCCTGACATCCAATGCTTTTCCCCTTGAAGTTGGTGGAAGAAATGAAAGATCCAAGCCGCAGGCTTAGAAGCACCAGCGTGCACTGAGGGATGGTTTAGGATCTGCAGATTGTGCCCTGGCCTTCTCCACTCCAGAGAACCAGGGACAGTTTTGCCTAGGCAAAGCGGGGTCATTCTTGAGTTTTGGAGAGGGGTGTTCAATTCAGCATTTCCACATTTTTCTCATTCTTCTCAGCCAGCATTTAACAGAACTGAACCCAGTAATGCTACTCAGTGGTTGTTTCTGCAAATATTTATTGAGGTACTAGGAGTGACACATAGTGAGACCTGACTGTAAGCTAAGGGATCCCCACATATCGTGGTATGTTTGTGGGGATAGTGCAGAACCTCATGATAGTCCAGAGGAGAACTTTGTGACTCAGACTGTTAAGGAATGTAATACAATATTCACACTTAAACATGGTAAAACTGAATTTGTTAAGTGCAAGGACACTCAGAGATTTGACCATAACATGCAATTGTTACTTAAGTGCCATACGCCATTAGAAGCGTTTTCTTAAATGTTTATCATTATAGCACATTATATTTAATAATTATTTTTTAGGTTGCTCTTTCCTGTGCTAGGATAGGAAACCCCCCCCCCCCCAGGACTAGGACTGTATTTTCTCTCTTCCCTTTCTTTTCTTTTCTTTCTTTCTTTCTCATGATCATTTTATTATCTTTTTTGTTTTTAATTCATTTTTTGCTGCTTCCCTGATGTATTTTTAAATATTGCATGTAATATGATGCATGAAAGATACAGGTCATATATGTGAGCTAGATAGTGTAATAATAAAGCAAACACATGTGATCTCACCTTCCGCGATACAAACTACCATTGAAGCTGCCCATGTTCTCCTGCCAGGGCCCATGCTCTGCCTCCCCTCAGGGAGGTACACTGTATTGAAATGTGTGTTTTATCATTTGCTGGCACTTTGAAAGAAATTTTACCATCTTAGATACATATCCCTTAAAATATATCGAAAGATAAAGGTATATGTTTGAAGTCCTGAGGCCGTGATTTCATTGCCCTTGGGTCCTTCATCACGAGTACCATTCCAAGAACATGGTAGATGGTCAGTACATGTTTGCGACCAAATGGGCATGATAGAGGCTGCAAGACATTTTTGTGGTTCTAACGTATATGCCAACGCAGTGCTGAAACTCAGTTTTATTAAGATTGTTCCTTCTGGGCCATGTTAGTTTTGTCTTGTCAGAGTGCTGCAAATGTAGGGTATAGAAATTAGCAGCATAGGATCTAATTATTCTCAAAGCCTCCTTCTTCTCTTCTCTTTACTGCCATGCAAACACTCTCCAGTGGTCCTAAAGAGAGTGCCCTTGATTTCTTTGTCATGCTCTGTCTTGGTTTTCTATTTAATTTTTTTTTTTTTTTTTTTTCAAAGAACATTGTTGGGGAGCAGGGAGAGGGGTGGAGAGAGTAGGGAACATTGAGTGCACTTGAATTTAAAAGTTAATTTGTGCAGGGTGTTTTTGTGCAGGGTGTGGGGCAGAGTAGCTGGGCAAGCGAAAGGTTGGCCTGGGAACCCATTCTTTGAGCCAGCTGTCCCTGAGGGTGAGATCCCGGGGACAGGTCCATTTAACAAGTCCATAGAAATACAGAGCATAATTTGTGTGCAGGGCATAATCTAATCATGGACATGTGCTATTCTTCCTGAGCACTGCAAGGCTCACCAGGACTAGTAGAAAGAAGCTCAAGAATTGGAACAATTTCCAGTTAACCGTGGCGTGAGAAAAATCCTGGGGTCTGCTGCTGGAGGTGAATGCCTTGTCGCTCCTCACTTGGGCTCCAGCTCTGGAAGGAAGCTGAATTGGCAGTGAGGCCCTGAGGGCAGCGGTCCAGGGAGCTGTGCTACCTGCCTTGCGCCTGCTTTCCTCTGAGCCTGTCCCAAGCTCCCGAAACGTCTCTCTGGTGCTGCCAGGACTTCTCCTGCGAACATTTCCATGTGATGTCATTATCCTGTCATTCCCTTTCTCACTTTAATTCCTGGAACATGTGGCCGGATTAAAACAAACCCCACTAGGCCATTTGCTTTTGTTCTCACGCTCTATACAGACGCCAGACATTGCCAGAATTTACACAAGTTATTTGTTTTGTATTATTGACCCTTGTGCTTGTAAAAAAAAATTGCATTAAAGATTACACAGTGGTAAGTCTAGCATCTCAATCCAATCAGTTATTCAATCCTCCACAAATTCCTCAGGCAACATGAAAGACATTTTTTCCTTTCCTTTGGTTGAGATAATTCTGATTTTGTTTGCTATTCTGCTCTTTGTTTGTGCAGAAACATACATACTTCCATTTGATTGTCCTTTTAATGTGGGTGGTACCACAGTCAAGAGTAAAGCATAAGGTAAAGGTGTTTGTTAATGTTTAACTCACTTTATACTTTCCCAGTTTTAAAATCCTTTTGTTGCCTGGAGCTTTAAATGATTTTGAATCTCTGCAGTTAATTTGCAAACCTAACAGCTGTATGGAAAGGGAATCCTCATTTGGGTCTCTTCACCCCCTTACCATATAAGCCATCTCTAAACTGTGATAGTCACTTGACTTGCTCTCCAGTCTCTCTCCTCTAGATGCTGCTGTCCCAGTGTCTTCATAAAGCATCTCTCTGTTCATGTTACCACCCCATTCAAAATTCATGATGGCTCCCTCTTGCCTTCAATATATTTTGGTTCCCTCTTCCCCATGGAAGACCTTTCACATTTTTCAGCTCTTTGGTGACAGCTCACCTTCCTTGGCAATATTTTCTCATCTGATCACTATATTCCAGCCAAGCAAGGGATTCAATATGTACTAAATTTGTCCCATGTTTTTCTTTCTCCATGTGTTCATGTGGGCCTTTCACCTAAGGCCCCCAACACTTGTTGACATCCTCCCTGGTGTTCAAGGCCCATCTCAAGTGGTATCTCTTCCATTACCTAGTCCTCTGCCCTCTTCTCCCACCCCAGCTAAGGGCGTTCCTCTTCCTGTGTGTTCCCTGAGTGTCCTTTCTCTGCATTGTACATCCTATTCCATTTTATTCCCTCTGGTTTGTCTCTGTAGCCCAACTCCTCCTAGAAGAGTCTTGAACATTGAAACTGTTCTTCCTTATCTCTTGAACCCCCCATCCAGGGTCTTAGGGAGATGAAAGACTCAACCCATATTTGAAATGGACTAACCTAAATACTGTCACTTTGGTTTCTGGTTCTTAGATCTTCGTGAATTCTCATCACGAGAGAGCCAGCAATGTGGAGGCGGACCTGCCGGCTCTGCTCTTCACCAGCTGTGAGATGTGGGGCGAGCTTCATCACCACTCAGACCTTCCGTTTCCTTGTCTTTACCCTGTCTGTCTTTGGGAGGAGGGATTAAAGGAAATAACAGAAGGAGAGTTCTTGACAGAGTAGGCTCTGAACACACAGTGGCTAGTAGCATTGTTATCTGACTCTGTCATTCATTTAAATTAGTTATTCCTTCAAGGTTTGTGTAATCAGGAGTCTGCCGTCAACACCATGCCATCCAGGTTTTCATTCCTGTCATTAATAAAGCATGTTAAATAGGATAAGGGTGAGGACAGAGCCAGGTGACACATTACTAGAGATTTCCCTGGAGGCTGACAGGCAGGCAATGCGTCACCATCCCTCGGGTACTGAACTCTGCTATCACCCACTGCACACATGTCAAGCTTATTCATAAGAGTACCCTAATGTTTGCCCTAAGTGTCTGCTGAACTGCAGATAGGTGAATTATGTGGCAGTTGGTAACTGTCAGTAAAGGAAGTGAGAATTGTTTTCATATCTGGTTCTCAAGGAACACTTGCTGGCTCCTTGTCTTTTTTAAAAGAGACCTTTTCTAATATTTTACTAGAGATCAGCTCAAACTTAGCTACTTGTGCTCTTCAGAATTCATCTTTTCTCTGCATTAGTGATATGCATACTCTTTGCCCATTTCCAAATTGCTACTTCTCTTCCTTTGAGAATTCTCAGAAATTGGTGTTTCCATAGTTATGTCTGTGAGTTCTTTCAGTACTTTTCTTCCCTCATTCACTATTCTGAGTCTCCTGTGGATCAGCCACTGTGTTTGGATCTAGGGATACAGTGATGAACGAGACAGCTGTCTTCCCAGGCTGCCTGGTGATTGGGCGCTAGTATCCGGGGCTGAAATCCTGAGTTTTACACGATTTGGGCAGATAGGTTGGAAGTAGGAGCGGAGGGAATATTTTTGTCCTAATTGTAAGTAATGCCAGTCTGTCGATCCAACCCAAAGGGCAAAGTAGCAGAAAGAGGAAGGTAACGTGGTCCAGAGCCCTTCCAGGAGCCGTTGCTGAATGCCAATGGCAGAGGAACCTTTCATGCTGTGACATGTTCCCAGGCACCAGCACTCACTGTGGGCATTAGACACTGGGATACAATCAGGACACACCCTGGAGGAGCTGATAAGCATCCTAGATTACACATTAAAGCAAACAGACATTTTTATTGCAATGTGATAAAAGCTTACTAAATTCTGGGTAGGCTGGCAGCATAAAAGAGGGCCATCTAATCCTGTCCTGAAGGAAGCTGAGGTTAAAGGTGAAGGCTAAACTGAGACTTGAAGAACAGGAAGTCCACCAGGACAGAGGGATGGGAAAACATTCCAGGTAGAAGGAACAGCAGGAATGAAAGCCACCGAGTCAGGGACAACTGTGCCACCTTCAGGAAATAGTGGCTCCCCTGGCAGGGGGCGTGGAGGGGGAGGGCTGGAGAGAGCATGAGGGGTTTGTAAATTATGCTAAAGAGTTTGGACTTAATCTTATGGGCACAGGATGCCATGGAATGGTTGCAACAAAGGAACCACCTAGTGAGATTTGTGCTCCGCAGCAGTGTGGAAGGCGCAGTGCTCAGGGCCACGAGAGCAGCTGAGCACCGTGTGAGGCCGTTTTAGGAATTCCTGGTGAGAAACGATGCTGGCCTCAGGTGCAGCATTTAGGATACAAAAGATAGATGCCAGGCTTACTAAACAGATTCAAAAACAGGAGCCATTTATTGTAGTGGCTTCACAACTTTAATGCACGTGAAAGGTGACCGAGCGGTTCGTGAAAATGTGGATTATGGGACTGACTGGAAGAAATTTCAATCAGCAGATCTGGAGTCTGAGTCCAGAACCTGTGTCTTTAACAAATTAGTGCAGGGATACTATACTGGTGTGGGTGGTCCTCAGACCACATCATGAAAAAACCCTATCAATGTGATGTTTAAAATGGCAATACTTCTTTTAAATATATTTGTAATGTGTTACCGTTTTGCTTAACAATGAAGATTCAATCCTGTTATCTTTGTTGAAAGTAGGCGCCTCAGAGCAGAACGGTGGTGATCTCCTTAGGGTCCCCTGATGCAGGTTGTTTGCAAATGTATTTTCAAAGGTTTCAGGATGCTCCTTGTGAGAGCAAGCACGTGTTTCCAGGGGGAAATTTAAAAATATACCCAGCTCTGCAAGTTCCATGCAGGTGTGCTTTCCTAGAGTTTAAGGCATATTTTGATTCATTTATTATTGAAGTGTTTCAGATGCCAGAATTACCATTTATGAGCTATGTGACCTCAAACCAGTGACCTGTCATATCCTTTCCTCATCTGTGAAGTGGAAATAATAATGGTGCCTCCTTCACAGGCTGGGTGGGTGAGGATTCAACGAGTGTCCGCGTGCAGCACTCTCAACAGTGTGTGCACAGAGCAGGCCATTTGTAGCCATTACTGAGCGAAGCCTGGTGGTCTGTCATAAACATGACTTGGGTGAAAGTTTAGTCATTTAAGGAACACTCCTTTAAAGAGAAGTCTGTGGTGCCCGCATGCAAGAATTCTGAGAGCAACTTGGCGTTTAGCAGGTACCCACAGAGCACGTGGCCGAGGAGGCGGATAGTGAATATTTATTGTGCACGTGCAGTAGTCCACAGGATGACAGTAAGCTTCTCACAAGAATTCCATGCAATGGGCACTTTTTCTGTCCTTTTTGAGGCATCACGAGGATAACCAATGGCCTAAGGTCACGCTGTCCTCATATGAAAGAACAGACACTTGAACCCTAGACCCATCCCTGCTCTTTTTTTTTTTTTTTAATTAAGTCATATATACATAGATCATGAATGCATTTATGCCTTTGTGGGATTCAATGCGTTGATTATTTGTGCAGATTGGAGTGCTTACATCCTACTAATTAACATAGCTTTCACCTCATTTACTTTATCACAGTGTTAAGACATTTGTGTTCAATACTTGATAGATTTGACTTGTACCTTTGCAATATGCTCCATAGGTGTGGTCCCACAATTAACCCTCCCTCTATCGGACCACCCCCCCTTCTCATCTTCCTCCCCCTCCCTCCTTCGTCCTGGGCTATAGTTGTAATTCATCTTTCACATGAAAGTGTGAGTGATTATAAATTGGTTTTATAATAGTACTGAGTACATTGGATATCTTTTTTCTATTCCTGAGATACTTTACTAAAAAGAATATTTTACAGCTCCATCCATGTAAACATAAAAGAGGTAATGTCTTTATCTTTTTTTAATGATGCATAGTATTCCATGGTATACATATACCATAATTTATTCATTCATGGGTCAATGGGCACTTGGGCTTCTTCCAAGACTTGGCAATTATGAATTGAGCTGCAGTGAACAATCTGGTGCAAATATCTTTGTTGCCAAGTGATTTTTGGTCTTTTGGGTATACACTACACCTAGTAGAGGAATTGCAGGATCAAACAGCAGGTGTACATTTACATCCCTGAGTGTTCTCCAAACTTGGAGAATGTACTATTATTAGCTTGCATTCCCACCAGCAGTGCAGAAGTGTTCCCTTTTCTCCACATCCACGCCGACATCTGTAGTTTGGGATTTTGTGATGTGGGCTACTCTTACTGGAGTTAGATGATACCTCAAAGTGGTTTTGGTTTGCATTTCTCTGATGATTAAAGATGATGAGCATTTTTTCATGTGTCTGTAGGCCATGTGCCTGTCTTCTTCAGAGAAGCTTCTGTTCATGTCTCTTGCCCACAATGAAATGGGATCACTTGTTCTTTCCTTATTAAGAAGTTTAAGTTCTCTATGGATTCTGCCATCCCTACTCTTGAGCACAGCTGTTAAATACATTTTGTCAATTACATGAAGCATAGTTAGGACCACTCAGTATTATGGCAAGTAAATTAAACAGTTCACTTACTTTTCATGTGAACTATTGAGAAATGGTTCCCAGAATACATGGAATAGTGTATGTCTGTATTTTAAACTGGGGTCTCAGGAGTAGGGTGTCTTAGAGCAGGGGGTCCTAAGCTTTACTATGTTCATGTACCGGCAGGGCTTATTAAACCTACGTTACTGGATCTCACCCCACCCATACATTATTTAACCTTAGAAATTGTCATCTCTGCTCTTAAATTCACCAGTCACCTCTCAAAGTATGGTCCCCAACTATCAGCATCAGCTGGGAACATGTTTCTTATTCACTGAGGATGGTTTAAAATCTGTCTCAGAGTTCCCTGACCTGCTCCACAGACCAGGCTATTTAACCTCACAAAGGCATTTTGAAGCGAGTTGTCAGCGGTAACATGTAGACGTCTAGATGAGAATGAAAAGACAGAAGACTTGACTTTGGCTTTACCATTTCTAAAGCAAGGCAGTTGTTTTCTAACATGGAGACTTTTATGTGGTGGCTTCCCCTTCTCCAAAACAGTGGCATCTGGTATAAAAATCAAGGTATTTCCCTTACTTTGTGGTTCAGACATGATGTTGGGCCTTGAAAGAAGGGCCAAGTTGTGGGCTGCATGAAACACCCATACATACTCTCCAAGGAAGCCTCCCTGGAAGGCTGCATAGCAGCCAAGTGAATGCGTGACACCTACAGCCTATGGAGAAGTTTAGCAACATAATGGTGAGTGAAACTGTCCCCAAAGGTTATATACATCATGGCAACCTTTAAAAAGTCAACTAGAATGAAAGTCCCAAAGTTCTGCTTCTTAGGAATACATACATATAAATTGACACAAGGAAATGATGAACAGAGGATTGGAAGAGGAAGGGCCACAGAGGCAGGAGTGAGTTAGTTACTGTCAGCCTTCTCATTTTTGTCATGGGCTGTGGTTTCCTCATTCATTATAATGTCAAAACATAAATAAACAAAAGATATGTCATTAATCAGAGCAGTCAGTAAATGAATAAAGATTGTCTTGCATGGACTAATGATGAGAAAATGTCAAGGACCAATATTAATATAATTAACCAATTATATTAATCTAGTTCTATGTATCTGAGCCTCAAAAAAGAAAGTGAGAAAATAGCTTTCTGTGTCACTGAAAAAAAATAATGAGAAGTCATTCTGCAACAGAAAAACAGTTCCATACTTAGTCTTCATACAGCAGTCTGCCTGCTGCATTCTCCCACCTCTCACCTCAGGCGGCCCGGCTTGTAAATGACACCACCAGGGGAGGGTGTCAGGAGACCGTTGGAGGTTGTCAGTGGAGAGACAGAAGTGCGGCATCACTGGGGCAGGAAAAACACGTGCTTCCTTTTCTTTGATATCCTCCTCTCTGAGGAAGGTCATATGTTTACATGTTTTCTCAGAGAAGCAAAGGTAGGAATTTGAGAAAATAAAGAGACCTACGTGTCAAGTGTGAGCAACTCTTAACTATGTGTCACTAACATTGGAGCCTGTGTTTTAAACTCACCTGCCTCCAAGTTGCCTTATTACCTCATTCCCTGCCATTGCTTCTGATTCTTCCAGGGGCACTATCGTCACGCGCTATCCCTTGTCCCTTCCCCCTAAGGCTGGTCTCCACAGCTCTGCCTGCTACAGTCCTCAGTAGCTGTCAGTGGTTTCAAAAGCCACTGGTTCTGTGTGCCTCCTCCAGGAGGTCTTAATCCTTTCGGCGGGGAATAACCTTCCCCTTTGTTGACCTCTTTCTGCAGCTAACTGATGTCCCTCCAGAAACATTTGCCTCTTTCTGAAGGCAGGATCAGGGTTGAGATGTTTGCCAGGTGTGCAGAGCTGTGGGCCACGCAAATCTGACTAGTGTGGAGGCCTCCCACTGCATGTCTGTATGACCCTCAGATCCCGCAAGGAGGCTCTGGTAATTAGCTCCCTGGTTTTCAGTGCGTGTTGGCCTTGTTGTGTAATTGGAGAGTTTAGCTCATGCAGTCAAGGTCTGAGGATTTACTCACTGATGAGAAAAACTCATCTTCTGTGTTTTGAAACCTCTCACACCCCACACAACAGCCACATCTCAGCCCTAGTCCCTGTTCCAAGTTCTTCTCCCTAATTTTGGCTTCACATGTTGGGGGCCCAGATGTAATTCTGAGAGGATGATCATAAGAAGAAAAATAAAAAATAATAGTGACATTTTTAAGCATGTAGAGTGCCAGCACTATTTTATATGTTTACTTTTGTCCCGTAATCTTTACCACACTCTGTGAAATAGATACCATTATTCATGGAAGAAAGTGAGGCACAGGAAGTTTCTTTTCCCGAGGTCACACAGCTGGTAACCAGGGTTACTAATTCATACCACCTCATAACAAGCAAAGAGAAACTTCAGTCTCCACTTTCATGGAGATTGAAATTGCATGCAAGAAGGAGAGAGGATGCCCATCGATCCACGAATGAACTAATAAATTGTGGTATATGTATACCATGGAATATTATGCATTATGCAGCCTTAAAGAAAGAAGTTTTTTTTTTTTTTTTTTTTTGTTTTTTTTTTTTTTTTTTTTACCTTGGCTGAGGTAGGTGTGGTCAGGATGACAGTGTCATTACATCACTTTGGCTTCAGTGGGGGGAAAGTTTAAGTCCTTGACCCATACTTGGTCTCTTGAAGAAAAGATGGACAGGAATAAAAAAGTGAACCAAGGCATTGTCAATTACTTAAGTGGAAATCCCTTTGTTATTTTTCCTAGGGCTTCCAACTCCTTTTGCAACTTGGTTTCCTCTAGTTTTTTATGGACATCTGGTAGATTACAAAGGATTGGTGGAGGCATGTCATACATTATTTCATAGAGAGAATACCTTAATCTGTTACCTAATTTTGAACAAACTAATGGTAAAGTATGTATCCACTTAAACTTTGCTTCTTGACAGAGCTTACTAATTCTTGTTTTAAGGGTTTTATTTATGTGTTTCATGATGCCTGAGCCCAGAGGCCAATAAGCCACATGTAATTTTCAGATGATATTTAAGACTTTGACTGTCATCTGCCATAAAGGCCTGTCTGTTCTCAGATCCAATTCAGAGTGGCAACTAAAACCATGGGACAATTTCTCTGAGTAACATTCTCATTACCTCACAAGCTCTCTCTATTAGGTGGGGAAGGCTTGATTTATCCAGAGTAAATGCATTCCAGAACCAGTAAATACTAGTTCCTTCCATATCTGAGCAACTCTGTATAGTCTACTTTCACATTCTCAGAAAGGGCTGTCCCATAGGATTGAATAACAGGTGGCAGGGATGATGTTTGTTTAACATTGTGTTGGCTGCATGCCACACTTTGACAGATGAATAGCTTGTACAAGAAGATTACGTAGAAAGGAATTTGATAATTTTATGCTCTATTATTTTTATTTTTCTTCTGGACTCACTTTTCTAAGATCTTATTACTAAAACTTATATAGGTGACTTAAATCATCTAAAAACACATAGACCTACTGTGTTCTATATCAGACCTATCTCCAGAATAATATATACATGTATGTGCTTTGAAATGTGTTTTGTTTTTATTTTAGCTTATTTCTGACTGTCTAACGTTCTGTAACTATTGCTATATTTGATTGGCCTAAATCATTTAAAACATATCTTTCAATGTAGAGACTGTATTGTAATTTGATAAAGCTTCTTTTAATACTTTGTCTTAATCTATGAAGTACAACTACTTCAAAGTCACAGAGAGACATAGCAGTTGGTCCACACCTGAGTTCTGTCTTCTTCTTCAGGACAGGTATCTGGTGGCATACACTAGCTTTTTAGCAAACAGTGTCTTGAGGCCTCCATGTGATCCTAGCAGATTGAAATTCTTAAGGCATTTGGCAACAAAGAACAGATGTTTCTTAAGCCAGTGTCACAATAACCATGTTGCAAAGACAAGGGTCTGCTGATCTCAGTTGTGTCCTCTCAACTCTTCTAATAATATGCAGAATAGCAGAGAATTAGACTGCATCTCTTAGAATACAGTCTATGATCCATCTGGCCACGCCAGAACCCAATATGTTTCTTCAAAATGTTGGATGAATTCTTGAGGTGGGAATGATCATTTTGCTAGCTCCTAAGTCAAATTTTTTGTTGTGCTATTTATGGTCTTTGCCCTGGAGGAACAAAATTAGCATTGTACTAGTGCCTTAGCTAAACTTTCTTAATCTAGATTTTCACCTGAGGCCATATAGGAATATAATTATTATTAAATTCCTGTGTATCAAAATAGAATTTTCTTGGATTTCAAAATTGTATAAAACAAAGATCAAAAAGTACCCACCAAACCTGTATGAATTTTCACACAAATAAGTGAGAATGATTTGCTTTGTGATCATAGAAATTATCTTTTGTGTAATGGAAAGTCTTAATTTTCAAACTTAACATATGACAATTTTAATATTTTTAAAATATATATATTTTGTATTAAGTCAAATACACATAGATCATGAATACATTTATGCATATGTAGGGTACAATGTTTTTATTTTTTTTAATACAAACTGACACAGTTAGATCAAACCAATTAACATAGTTTTTACCTCATTTACTTGATTATTGTGCTAAGACATGTATGTTCTACACTTGAAAAATGTGACTTGTAAAATCTTGCAAACTTGTGCTCTTTTTGAATGCGAAATTCAATTCAGCAGTAGGATGTTGCAGTAATGATCTGGAACTATGCTGTCAATGTAGCCACTTGTGGTTATTTAAATAAAATAAATAAATAAATGTATTATTTCAGTTACATTATCCACATGTGGTTAGTGCCTATTGTCAGACAGTGCAATTATAGAGATTTCCATCTTCAAACTTCTTTTGACAGTGCTAGACTAAAAGATAATTACAGTTCGTGGTAAAAATTTTGACAGCATAATTAGGGAAAAAAAAAAAAAAATATATATATATATATATATATATCCATCCCCTAGTAAAGCTGTATTCAGCACATTCTGAAATGCTAGTTTTGTGATTGGAAAATCCTTCTTTTGCAGATGTAGGAGATGTGTTCAGAAGAGCTGGTTTAAAATTATTTCTTTTTTCATGTTTAATTCCTTAAAAAACCACATATGTGTTCTCATAAAATTTTTTTAAAACAGTATTGATTTGCAGAAATTAGTTTTATTTTTAGATGAGTATTGTTGATGGGATGTGGGCACTTGAAATGTGGATAATGCAATTAAAGACACATTTAATTTTAATTTAAATAGCCTCAAGTGGCTATTGGCTATATTGACAGCATAGTTCCAGATCATTACTGCAACATCTTATTGCCTGAATTAGATTTCACACTCAAAAAGAGCACAACTTTGACAAGGGTTAAATATTATAATTGTCATATTATATGTTAAGTTTGAAAATTAAGACTTTCCATTATACAAAAGACAATTTGAATAAATTTTGATCATAAAAGAAAAGCAGTCTCACTTATTTACTTCTTTTTATGAAAATTCATAAAAGTTTAATGGGTTTTTTTATCTTTTATAGCTTTCATTATAAATTATTTAGAAAATTTCAGTGAAGGATTTTGTTATGGTTTTTCCTGGTAATAAAGAAAATATGCATATGGAATATTTGTTACTAAATTTTAGTTTTTATAAAGGTAATATATTGTTTGTCAAGAAATTCTTCCAAAAATGCATGAATTAATCTAAAAAACTAAGGATATGCCACCTCAAGTTCATAAGGAAATCCACCCTGAGATTTACCTATCCAGTACTATTCCTTACAAAAAAAATTGCCTGTAAATATCAAAAACTTCTGAAATGCTGTTAATGTGACATAAACTTCTTATTGTTTCTCACTAAAATACATCTGCTAATCTAAATTATTAACAAATTATTTAATTCCTTTTAAAGCATTAGCATTATGTCATATAATGCAGAAGCATCTTGCTTAGCAAATATTAAACTTATGTACCTGAAAATCTGTGAAAATATAGATGAATGTCTAACAGATTGGAAAATAAAACAAAAAAATAGGGGGGTGGAGACAAGATGGCGGACTGAAGTCAGCTTTTCACAGAGGCTCCCGTCCAGAAGGAGAGTTAAAGGATGGAAATTTAGTAAGTAACCTAGAGGATTTGAGCTATACCAGGAGAGAAGGTTGGAGATCACACATCAACACCACTGAGGCGAGCTGAGACCACAAGGACGCAAACAAAAGGTACAAAATCCATCACCAAGCGGACGGGAGTCTCCCCTCCCCCCACGAGTCCGGCTTAAGGGCCCTACAAAC
>CAUYPK010050251.1:0-33582 GCA_963574355.1 Loris lydekkerianus | reverse complement strand
CTATTTTTATTATTTTAAAGACATGAAATCTGGGGGATTTCATAAACTACTGTATCTGAGATTTTGACACAGGATTTTGGCATGAAACGTGTCATGGCAAAATGTGTGCCACAGCTTTTGCTACGAGAGAAGAAGGAACATGCTGCTACATTAGCTAATGACTTGCTTCCGACAACTACCAGTGAATCCGATTCCCTCAAGAAGATCATAGCCATACATGAGTCATGAGTCTACGGCTATGATCCAGAAATGAAGGCCTACCTAGTCCTAATGTAAATCCTCTGGTTCTCCACACATGCAGAAGATGCAGCAAAGTAGCAGCAAGTTCAGGACCTTGCTACCTGTTTTTTTTGTTGTTGTTGTTTTTGTTTGTTTGTTTGTTTTTTAGAGACAGAGTCTCACCTTGTCGCCCTCAGTAGTGTGCTGGAGCATCACAGCTCACAGCAACCTCCAGCTCTTGGGCTTAGGCGATTCTCTTGCCTCAGCCTCCTGAGTAGCTGGGACTACAGGCGCCCGCCACAATGCCTGGCTATTTTTGTTGTTGTTGTTGCAGTTTGGCCAAGGTCAAGTTCGAACCCACTAGCCTGGGTATGTGGGGCGGCACCCTACTCACTGAGCCACAGGCACCACACAGAATCAACTTTTTTTTTTCTTTTTTAGGCACTGCCCAGAATTCAACTTTTATGTGTAATCTCCCACTCTGTCTTTAAACTGTCTTTCTTTTTAAAACACTCTGGGGGCCAAAATAAAACAAAACATGTGTGGGAGTCCAGATCACGCTTATAGTGGCCAGCTGTAACCTTTGAACTAAACCTTAACTGGCAAAACATGTTTGGACAAGATCACTGGTTTCAGCCTGATTTCCGAGAAATGCTTGGAGGGGCTCCTGCCTGCAGCAGTTCAAGACTGAGGAGCAAGAATTCTCTTCCTTGAGAGGATACCCATTACCAGAGGGTCTGTTTTGAAGGAGGCATTTTTGTATGAGCTGAATGATTATATATCCTTCCTGCTTCTTGTAGTGGGGACAGCCTGTCCTCCACGTGCCTTTCCTGGGAAGAAGTCCTACAGAGGGTGCCTGCACGGCCATGCGTCCTCTGAAACCTGGATGGAAAAAGCCTCCTTCCTTGCCTCTTTTGGCTCCTCATGTTTGCCAGGAATCCTTGGCTTATAGATGCATCACTCCAGTCTCCGCCTCCTTCAGCACATGGACACCTTCTCCCTCTGGGTCCCATTCCTCTTCTTAAAAGGCAGCTGCCCACCCTGCTCCAGCATGACCCTAACTGCCACCTACAATAACTATTTCCAAATAAGGTCAAAAAAAAAAAAAAAAAAAAAACCAGCCAGGGCGGTGCCTGTAGCTTAAAGAGGTAGAGTGCAGGCCCAATATGCTGGAGGTGGCGGGTTCAAACCCAGCCCTGGCCAAAAACTGCAAAAAAAAAAAAAAAAAAAAAAAAATAGTCAGGTGTTGTGGCAGGCGTCTATTGTCCCAGCTACTCAGAAGGCTGAGGTAAGAGAATTGCTTAAGCCCAAGAGTTTGAAGTTGCTGTGAGCTGTGATGACACATCACTCTACCGAGGGCAACCTAGTGAGACTGTCTCAAAAAAACAAAAACAAAAACATATCACATTAAAATCGTGCTCTACATATTACTTTAGAGACATTAAGAAGTCATTTCTTGGCTTGGCACCTGTGGCTCAAGCGACTAAGGCGCCAGCCACGTACACCTGAGCTGGTGGGTTCGAATCCAGCCCAGGCCGGCCAAACAACAATGATGGCGGCAACCAGAAAATACCCAGGCATTGTGGAGGGCACCTGTAGTCCCAGCTACTTGGGAGGCAGAGGCAGGAGAATAGCTTGAGCCCAGGAGTTGGAGGTTGCTGTGAGCTGTGATGCCACAGCACTCTACCCAGGGCCACAGCTTGAGGCTCTGTCTCAAAAAAAAAAAAAAAAAAAAAAAAAAAGGGGTGGCACCGGTGGCTCAAAGGAGTAGGGCGCCACCCCCATAAGCACGAGGGGGCGGGTTCAAACCCAGAGGTGGCAGGTTCAAACCCAGCCCCAGCCAAAAACTGCAAAAATAAATAAATAAATAAAGCTTTAACAAAAAAAAAAAAAAAAGAAGTTATTTCTTAAGTGCTATATATCTTTGAACAGCATTTCTACCCTTCCAATCAAAAGAAGTTAGATACATCGTGCTTTAAAAATAGTGACCATAAAAGCAAGTCTAGAACCCCCCCTTACACATTCCTTATTTGGAGTTTCTTCCTAACATCTAAAGTGATGTTACCACATGTATTTTAAACCTATTTTCTCCTGATTTGTCCTTGAAAAGGAAGAATGGGGAGAGAAGTTCATCAATATTGTACACAATAACAACACGAGCTGGCTGTGGTTATGTCCCGATATCATTGGTTTGTAGATACTATTAAAGTTTTGCACTGCGGTTGCTATAAAACGGTGAGAGTGTAGTAAGGACAGGGTCAGGCATAAAGCTTCCCAGAGAAAAGCCATTTCAGAAAAGCAAGGTCTAAGCTAACCTTATGTAAAGCCTCGGAAGCCATCAAGGCCACTGGAGAAGGAAGATAATTCAATTGATACACAGTGTTACCTTTTTTTGGTTTTGTGTTGTTTGGGCTCATTGGTGACTTTTTGACAACAAAGAACAAAGAATCTACCAAGGATGGGAACACAGAGGCTTTTGTTACTGTGAGATTGTCTTCAGTTCAGTAGCAGAAAATAAAACTGGCTAATTACTGCTCTCTGTTAATGCTGGCACCCTGGAAATAGACATACTCTAGACAGTGGAATGAACCAGGGGAATTTTAGAGTTTGTTACCAAGAGCTCCAAGGAACTCCCATCCCCAGATAACCATTTATATTTGCCCTGAAACTCCCACCAAAAATAAGTTATCCCTTCACATATACAACCTTTTACTAAAAAACCTCTCAATGATTCAAGAAGTTTATTGTGGAAGACCATCATGCCTAAAACTCAGTTTTTACACTCAATTCTCACCCCAAAAGAGAAATCAGTTTTGCAGCCATGGAACCTGCCTTACATCCTAAGTGCCTCTGTGGGGAGATCTGTCCACGCCCAGTAGCTCAGGAATGAGGAAAACATTATGCTCTCAAAAGTGAGGCAGAAAAAAAAAAAAAAAAAAAAAAAAAAAAGAAGAAGAATAGAGTCAAAGCTAGAAAGGATAGTTTTATTAATTTCAAACAAAAGAAATTTTTAAAATTCCAAATGACTTTGGAAAGTAGGAAGGGGACCCAAATGTTTTAGGTGAAAAATTCCAATTTAATAGCCTCTTTGCAAGCTATGGTTCTCCTTCCCTAGGAACTTCAGAAATTATCTTCAGCCTCCAGACTTACAGTATGGTTTGTGGACTGGCAGCATCAAGAGTATGCGGGAGCTTTTTAGAGGTGTGGACTTGCAAGCCCCACCCTTCAGCAATTTAACAAGATTCTCCAGGTAATTCACATGCGTGTTAAATTTTAAGAGGCACTGATTGTAATTCTGGGGAATCTTCATTTGTAAGGAGCTTCCAGGTGATGCCAGTATTGCTTGGGTATTGTCTACACCTTGAATAGCATTCATCTCCAGTAGTCACTGGTTTTCTTCTCTGGCTACACAAGAGAATCACCTGAAGGATTTCAAAGTGAAATGATGCCCAACTCTCTCCCACCATAGAGTCTAAGTCAGGGGTCCTCAAACTGCGGCCTGAGGGCCACATGAGGCGGTGTGATTGTATTTGTTCCCGTTTTGTTTTTTTTACTTCAAAATAAGATATGTGCAGTGTGCATAGGAATTTGTTCATAGTTTTGTTTTTTTTTTTTTAACTATAATACAGCCCTCCAACTGTCTGAGGGACAGTGAATTAGCACCCTGTTTAAAAAGTTTGAGGATGGGGCAGCACCTGTGGCTCAAAGGAGTGGGGGGCTGGCCCCATGTGCCAGAGGTGGCGGGTTCAAGCTCAGCCCCAGCCAAAACTGCAAAAAAAAAAAAAAAAGTTTGAGGATGCCTGGTCTAAGTTAACAGGCCTGAGATGGGACCCAGACTACTCTGTACTTCTCAAAAGCTTCTGAGTGTTTCCAACAAACAGCCTACCCTAACCCTTTGTTTTATTTTCAACTCTGTACAGCAGGTACCACAGGTTTTGTTTTGTTTTGTTTGCAGTTTTGGCCAGGGCTGGGTTTGAAGCCACCACCTCCAGCATATGGGGCCAGCGCCCTACTCCTTTGAGCCACAGGCGCTGCCCCAGCACAGGTATTTTTATAACTGTTTAACAAATGGGAAAATCTAGGACTCAGAAATTAGCTGTGAGTCGCTTTCACTATCCTAACTTCCAAAGCAGTGGAGTAAATGCTATTACCATACCAGCAAGGTTGAAATCTAAAATTAATACAAGGTCCAGTGTTTTCCATTATGAGCCTATAGGAAAACCCTGGAAGCATTTGGAAGAATAAATCATCAATTCCAATCTCTTAATTCTACATATGGGGAAACTGAGGCCCAGAGTAAATATGCAACTTGTCACAAATCACAAGATTTTAACCAAAATGAGAACTCCTACTCTGTACTCCTGGTTCAGTTTGTTTTTTACTAAACCGTGTTTCCCAAGAGTGATACAAGGATTCCACAGGTTATTAACAGATGTTCCTCTGAAAAAGTTTAGATAAACTAAACCACCTCTGAGTTAAACCAAATTAAGTGATTTTTATAGCAGGACCTCTCAGTTTTCAATGTGATAATGTGTTTTATGAATCTCTCTGACAGCAGTACATAATATTAATATATGATATTTTCTCAATTTATCTGACCTTGGTGTTACAGGAAGACAAGGCCCAACAGAGAGAAAGAGCACCCAAACACCACGTTTATAAGAGGAAGGGCTTTATTCACCAGCCGGGAGCTTACGGCATAGAATTCCGAATGGCCATGCTCCCCGAACTGGCTTGGTCTTTCCCTTTTAATTGACAGTCAAAAAGTTCCAACCCATAGGTATCCTTCTCATTGGGCAGTTTGAATTAAGCAGGAGATGCTATTCCAGCCCCTACAGAACTACAGGATTTCACAGAACTTGGAAATTTCCAAGTTCCAGGAAGCTAAGTTTACAAATTCCCAAGAACTTAGACACCATGGAGAGGACCCTGCAGGTGTATCCTTGTGGTCTCCTTGAGAAGACCTGTTCTCCTAGACCTCATCCGTCTCAGGTATCCTCTCTCATTGAAACCATTTGTTTTTCAACCATTCATCTTGAAATAGGACCATTCTATGAGCAGATTTTGAGAAATATTGTGTTATTATTCTTGGTTCTCTTTGAGGTTGTTCTGCTTTAATGACTAGGAGCAGTTTATTATGCTCCTAGAGGCAGAGTCCCAACTATACAAAGTAAAGGAAAAAGTATCATTAGCCCCACAGAACAACTGAAAGAGTCATCTTAGGGTCTTGAAAGTATTGCCATATTATCATGACTCAGTCTAATTCCTACACAGAAAGAGTCATTCTGATGTCCTTGCTGGATTGCTACTTTGTAAAGGACAATCCCCTGTGTCAGGCACTGGCTCAACACTTAATGTGGATTATCTCATTTAATCTTTTTTTTTTTTTTTTTTTTAACCAAATCTGTCACCCTAGGTTGAGTGCCATGGCATCATAGCTCAGGGCAACTTCAAACTCCTGGGTTTGAGCAATCCTCTTGTCTCAACCCCAGAGTAATGGAACTACAGGTGCCCACCACAATACCTGGCTAGTTTTTCTACTATTTTTTTTTTTTTTTTGGTAGAGACAGAGTCTCATTTTATTGCCCCCAGTAGAGTGCCATAGCATCACACAGCTCACAGTAACCTCCAGTTCCTGGGTTTAGGCAATTCTCTTGCCTCAGCCTCCCGAGTAGCTGGGACTACAGGCACCCGCCACAAAAACACCCAGCTATAGTTTTTCTACTTTTTGTAGAGATGGTCTTACTCTTGCTCAGGCTGGTCCTGAGCTCAGGTGATCCACCTGTCCTATCCTCCCAGAGTGCTAGGATCACAGGCATGAGCCACACGCCCAGTCATCATATAATCTTCAAAACAATCCTATGAAGTAAGGACTCTTGTTATCCCTACTTTAAAATTTAAAAATCTTTTAGAAGAGTTAAGTAACATGTCCAAAGTCATGCAGTAAGTAATGGAACTAGGTTTTAAACCAACTCATTTGTATGATGATATTGCCACTGTAAATTATTTTCTTTTACATTTATCAAAGTGCTTATTCCAGCCAGGTGAGGTGGTTCATACCAGTAATCCTAGCACTTTGGGAGGCCAAGGTGGAAAGGTGGCTTGAGGCCAAGACTTCAAGACTAGCCTGAGCAAGAATGAGATCCTGTCTCTACTAAAAATAGAAAAATTATCACCAGGTGTGGTGGTGGGTGCCAGTATTTTCAGCTACCTGGGAGGCTGAGGCAGAAAAATCACTTGAGCCCAGGAGTTTGAGTTTTCAGAGAGCTATGATGACAACACTGCACTCCACAAAATCAAAACTACAGACAAAAACAACAACCCCCAACTGCTTATTCCATTCATCCCAAAGAGAGGAAGGAGAGGAGAGGGAAGGAGAAGAGAAAGATTGGTTTGTTTTACGGACTTGGCTCATGTGAGTTTAAGGGCTGCCAAGTCTGAACCTGTAGGCAGACTGAAAACCCAGCAGGAGTTGATGTTGCTGTCTTGAGTCATAAGGCAGTCTGAAGAATTTCTTCCTCTTTTGGTAACCTCAGTCTCCTCTCTGTTGACTTCAATGTTAATCAGATCATAAAAATGCCTTTACAGCAACATCAAGACACCATGGTGTCTGACCCAACAACTGGATACCATATCCCAGCCAAATGGACACATAAAATCAACGATCACACTGTTGTCAAATGAAAAATTATAAGAGGCCATTGTTTTGGACTAAATTCTTGAAGTGGGTCTCAAAGGGCTAAACTAAAAATGAAAATGGAGCCACCCATGCTAAAGTTCCAAGTCACCAAACCTAAATTAAGTTGCTTCTTAATTCGGAAAAATCAAGAGGGAGAGATAGCCAAGTTCCCAACCAGGCTAGTTTAAATCTTTGAACAGCATGATAATGAAGTTCCCTCTGCTCTGATCCTAGCACCAAAAAAGGTAGACTGAAGTAACTTAATATTAACTAATCAATAATTTTTCTATGTGTCTGTCTAGAAGTAATCAACACACTCTTTGTTCTTTGCTTCTGCTTTCTTTAGCCCTTGTCTGTCTGTAAAGCTAATTCTGCTCAGCTCATTAGAACACTTATTTTATGGGATGAAATGTTGTTCCATTCTAGAATCATAAATAGAGTTGATTGAGATCTTTAAATTTGTTGTGATTTTTGTCTTTTGACCATATATGATATACAAAGTCATAGAAATCTAAGCATCTTAGCTCCCAGAGTCCAATTTCCTTATTTTTACAAGTAAAGGAACAGATGAAAAAGAGGTACCCAGGTCAGACCTGGGCGTTCCCAGGAGTACGTGCACGCCCACCTTTTGTAAACCTCACTACGTTCTAATAAAATCAAGTGGAAAAAGTAAAGCCTTTCCATGTGCCACTTTTTCTATTTTGAAGAATTAATTGGAACAATTCAGCAGTCAGATCATTTTGCTACTTTTCTCCAGATGAATGCTGCCCTGGATATTGTGACTACCTTCAGTGTATGTACATAGAAAGTCTGAAAATAGCAGACACAACTGTCCCCCAAAACAGACTTTTCTCTCCAGTCCACACCTGCCCCTCCCATCCCTGCCAGCCTCTCCAGTTGCACCTCTCACTTCTCAGGTTTCCTTGCACTAGAAGTTCCAGCTATGCTGTCTTTTTTTTTTTTTTTTTTTTTCATTCCTCCCCTTTTGGCTCTGGGTTTATGAGTAAGCTCTTCCCCTCCGGCTCTGAAAGACCCTGGTGCTATCTCCTCCCCTGCCTCCACCCACCTTTTCCTGACCAACACCCACCAGTTCTTCAAGTCTCTTAGATCTGTTTCTCCAGAGGTGTTACCCCCAATCCCCACTCAGCTTGGAGTATTTGTCCTTCACACGTGCCCCTGTGGCATACTGTCACCCTGCTATTTATGACCTGTTTATATCTCAAACTGGTATCTTGAGGGCAGAGACCATGGCTCATCCCATGGTATCCCCAGCATTAAGATCGGTCACACAGTAGATGTTCAAATATGTACTTATTGGAAGAAGAAAGGAAGCAGAGAAGGAATGAAGAATAAAGGAACTTCTGGAGGCTCTTTCTTGCCCTGTGAAGCTTAGATCTGACAACACAATCTGTGATGGCATTTGCCCAGAGAACTGTAGGGTGGAAAGGAACTCTGGGGTTTTCAGGTGCTGGGAATCTAAACCTAGTGACCTAGCATCCTTGAGATTTGTGTCAATCGCTTTTAGAACATTGATAATACCGAGAAGTGACAGGTGCAGGTAACAGAAGCCTGGACCAGGTAGAAACAGCAGGAATGAGAGGGACCAATAAGAGGGGTATTCATGGGTACTGACTGCGTGTGTTTGAGATGTGAAGGACAAGGATTCAAGATCAGCAAATAGAAGAATCGGTTTCTGGCACAAGACAATATCATCAATCCAATTATATATTGAATTTGAGATGTTAGAAAACATACAAAATTACAGTTGAAACTACAAACTTGTCATCTTTATGTCAATTACTGTTATCAAGCACAGGCAGTGGGCAGAGTGGAATTGCCCATTTGGGTCTTTGAAGATCATCAAAAAGACTCTCCTCCCTTTACTACCGATTATCATATCAAGGTGCTGGAATTTATAATTAAAGGGTTGTTATGTATCATAAATATGTTGTATGTACATATATCTCTGGAAGGAAAGATAAACAGTTATCTCCAGAAAAGGGGGGGTATTGAGTTTCAAGATCAGAGGTGGGAAGGAGGCCTATTGTCTATCACTTACCCCCTTAGTATCCATTGAAATCTTTATCCTGTACAAAGATTTTTCATCTCCAAAAGGAAATTTCTTTTTTAGTTTTAAAAGTTGGAATTTGTCAACAAGGGATTGATTAATATAGTACATCCATTAAGTGGAATAATGTACAGTCATTAAAATGAAAAACTATAGCCATAGATGTAGTGATACCAAAGCTGTCCTTGATGATTTGTTAAGGAAAAGACAAATTGAAAGTGTAAACATTAAAAACATATCCATTTAAAAATGGTTGCATTTAAGTGTTCATCAGTATAGGCCCAGGAGGAAAAATGCCAAAAGATACACTAAACCAGCGATTCTCACCTGTGGGTTGTTGACCCCTTTGTAACAATGAAAATACATCCTGCATATCAGATATTTACATTACGCTTCATAGCAGTAGCAAAATTACAGTTATGAAGTAGCAACGAAAATAATTTTATGGTTGGGTGTCACACAACATGAGGAACTGCATTAAAGGGTTGCAGCAGTAGGAGGCATTAGGAAGGCTGAGAACCTCTGCACTAACCTGTTCGTACTGATTACCTCTGCAAGACAGAAGTAGAGGGGATTTTTCTAAGTTGTACATTTTGACATTTATGAGAAATATATTATTTTATAATCAGAAAAACAGATAAAACAATTCTATGACATTGCAAATATAAGCAGTCCCTAACTTACAAACATCCGACTTACATACAGCTCACACTTACAAGTGGGGGCTATTCCAGTAAATCTCTGAGTTACCAATATCTGACTGACGTATGACTTGCGCTTATGAATGGAGGCTATTACAGGTAATAGGTAAGTGCACCTGTTCCAATTTACATACAAATTCAACTTGAGAACAAATCTATGGAACCTATCTCAGTTGTGACCTGGGGACTGCCTGTAGTCCAAGAATGGAGGGAAGGTCATTATCTTAAGAAGCTGGGATAAATTTCAGACCCTCCTCCCAGATGCCAGGTATGTACTTGGAGTTTGTGCATTAGGGCAGGGGAAGTGGAATAGTATGGTCTTGGCTTACCACAGCATCTCAGTAATGTGTAGTAATTGAGACTGGTATAGCATAGAAGATACTGGCTGAGCACGGTGGCTTACATCTGTAATCCCAGCATTTTGGGAGGCCAAGGCAGATGGATCACCTGACCTCTAGAGTTTGAGACAAGCCTGAGCAAAATGAAACTCCTGTCTCTACTAAAAATGGAAATACTACCCGGGCACTGCAGCGGGCAGCTCTAGTCTCAGGTACTTGGGAGCCTGAAGCAAGAGGATTGCTTAAGCCCAAGAGTTTGAGGTTTACTGTGAGCTGTGATGCCATGGTATTCTACCCAAGGTGACTGAATGAATGAGACTGTCGCAAAAAAAAAAAAAAAAATAGAAGATACCACTTGTCATACTCAGCACATGACAGTCTAGGTACTTATCATCAGGACCCTAAAAGCAACGCTTCTGCCCTACAGGTCATTGCAATCCAAGGTAATTTACCATCCCTGCTTTCCTTTCTTTTTTACTGCTCCTTAACAATCCAATTATTTTTTACTTTTCCTTCACCATTCTCATCTTTCTAACCTCATTTTTAAAAATTACCACAAGAGGGCAGCAGCCTCATGCCCAAGAAGGGCACTAAGGCATTAGTAATCACAAAAAGCAAAAAAGGGGCGGTGCCTGTGGCTCAGTGAGTAGGGCACCAGCCCCACATACCGAGGGTGGCGAGTTCAAACCCGGTCCCAGCCAAACTGCAACAAAAAATAGCCAGGTGTTGTAAGAGCACACCTGTTGTCCCAGCTACTTGGGAGGCTGAGGCAAGAGAATCACCTAAGCCCAGGAGTTGGAGGTTGCTGTGAGCTGTGATGCCACAGCACTCTACCAAGGGCAATAAAATGAGACACTGTCTATATTAAAAAAAAAAAAAAAAAAAAAAGCAAAAAAGGATGATGTCCTTCTAAGAATGTTATCAAAACTTTAGCAACTTTGGCATCTTACTCTGAATATGTGTATGGCCATGTTTACTATTCTGTTAGAAACTGTAAGCAATGGGTGGAAAAGAAAGTCATGCTGGTGAATTGAGCTAATGTGTTTTCCTTTCTTCCAGATGCTTGGCCAAGAAGAGGTGAGACAGAAAAGAGAACGGTCTAGAACCTGGGATTTAATCCTAATGTAACCTCTGGCACCAGGATGGAAGGGGAATCTTTCCACAATGTTACCACTGTCAATGGCACCCCCGTAAATCACCAACCTTTGGAACGCCATGGGTTATGGGAAGTCATCACCATCGCAGCTGTGACCGCCGTGGTGAGCCTAATCACCATTGTGGGCAATGTCTTGGTCATGATCTCCTTCAAAGTCAACAGTCAGCTCAAGACAGTTAACAACTATTACCTGCTCAGCTTAGCCTGTGCAGATCTCATCATTGGCATCTTCTCCATGAACCTTTACACCACCTACATCCTCATGGGACGCTGGGCTCTTGGAAGTCTGGCCTGTGACCTTTGGCTTGCACTGGACTATGTGGCCAGCAATGCGTCTGTCATGAACCTTCTGGTGATCAGTTTTGACCGTTACTTTTCCATCACAAGACCCCTGACGTATCGGGCCAAGCGTACCCCAAAGAGGGCTGGTGTCATGATTGGCCTGGCCTGGCTGATTTCCTTCATCCTCTGGGCCCCAGCGATCCTCTGCTGGCAGTACTTGGTTGGGAAACGGACGGTCCCACCGGATGAGTGCCAGATCCAGTTCCTCTCTGAGCCCACCATCACATTTGGCACTGCCATTGCTGCTTTCTACATCCCTGTTTCTGTCATGACCATCCTCTACTGCCGAATCTACCGGGAAACAGAGAAGCGAACCAAAGACCTGGCTGACCTCCAGGGCTCTGATTCCGTGGCCGAAGCTGAGAAGAGGAAGCCAGCTCACAGGGCTCTGCTCAAATCCTGCCTCAGCTGCCCTCGACCTGCCCTGGCCCACAGGGACAGGGACCAGACCTCCTGGTCATCCTCCCGCAGGAGCACCTCCACCACCGGGAAGCCATCCCAAGTCACTGGCCCAAGCACTGACTGGCCCAAAGCTGAGCAGCTCACCACCTGCAGCAGCTACGTCTCCTCAGAAGATGAGGACAAGCCCACTGCGGAGCCTGTCTTCCAAGTGGTCTTCAAAAGGCAGGCCAAGGAAAGCCCAAGGGAAGAATTCAGTGCCGAAGAGACCAAAGAAACTTTTGTGAAAGCTCAAACTGAACAAAATGACTATGACACCCCCAAATATTTCCTGTCTCCAACTGCTGTTCATAGACCCAAGAGTCAGAAATGTGTAGCCTATAAGTTCCGATTAGTGGTAAAAGCTGATGGGACCCGGGAGACCAACAATGGCTGTCACAAAGTGAAAATCATGCCCTGCTCCTTCCCAGTGGCCAAGGACCCTTCGACGAAAGGCCTTGACCCCAACCTCAGCCATCAAATGACGAAACGAAAGAGAATGGTCCTCGTCAAAGAGAGGAAAGCGGCCCAGACCTTGAGTGCCATTCTCCTGGCCTTCATCATCACATGGACCCCTTATAACATCATGGTCCTAGTTTCCACCTTCTGTGACAAGTGTGTCCCAGTCACCCTGTGGCACTTGGGCTATTGGTTGTGCTATGTCAATAGCACCGTCAACCCCATCTGCTATGCCCTCTGCAACAGAACCTTCAGGAAGACCTTTAAGATGTTGCTTCTCTGCCGATGGAAAAAGAAAAAAGTGGAAGAGAAGTTGTACTGGCAGGGGAACAGCAAGCTACCCTGAGCGGCTCACAGCTCCTTCTGGAAGAATAATGACCATAGCCAACTTCCTCTGAGGGTGGGCAAGCTGAATTTGGCTTGTTTATTTTTTGAAAAGACATCTGCCATTTTGAGCCCCTAAGGACTTCTGAAAAGGCCGAAGGTCCATTGCCAAAAGGAAGGAGTCACAGCTGCAGCAATTTCTGTCACATTTAATGATGCTTGCCTGTAATCAAAGCCACCTGATGCCACTGGAGTAAAAAGAGACTTGCCGCCCTTCACAGGAGGAAGCCCACTGGGTCACGAGGAGCAATGGCTTAAGGAACTTTTGTCATCCTTCTGTGGGGAAGAGCAGGGACCAGGTGGAAACCTTCCCTTGTGGAAATCTGTCCTAGAGTTTTGTGTAATATGTATGAGTCTATGAAGTTGTCTTGTGCGGGTGAGAACTGGGAGACCGTAAATCAGTGTTACCTGTTAACAGAAGTAATTATTCCACTGGTTTCTAAGAATATATTTCTTCACAAACTGATCAATGTTTATCTCACAGCTATCATGTGCTCTATACTGTGGTATGTTTTCCTGTCCCCACATCTGCGTGCAGTGCGGCTCTTTCTCTTCCCTTTTAAAACAGATGCCAATTCCTGGTACTCACGAAAACCCTGCTGATCCCCTTGGAACCATCCTTCCTCTGAGACTATGGGGTCCAGAAAGAAACGGAAACCTGGTCATACTCAGTCCTTTAGAGGGACTTCTGTTCTGCTAATAAAGATCAATTCTTCACAATCAGTTATTTTGGTTCTTACCAGGGAAAGTTATTTTCCTACTATCTAAACAAATACAGTAGAACCTCCATAGTTGACCCCCTTCCTTAAGTGGACCTAATTTTCATAGACTGGACATGCACCTCCTGTGCACATCAGCACAGTAGACCTTATTCCTTACGTTGACTGCCTCCGTATGTGGACCAGTTGGTTACAGGCCCTTGGTTGGTCAACTTACCAGGTTCTCCTGCATGATATTGAGCATTCTGTTTTTGTGTCCATTTGAGTCCATTTATTTATGGTATGTTCTTAGGAATTCTAGTTGCATAGCAGCCTTTACTGCATAAAGATCTTCAGATTACTTAATCACAGTCTCTTACATTGTTTTCAAAGGTCTTGCTGTCTACTCTCTTTACAAGGTAAACCTGAGTAAAATGTGGAAAACAAATTTGCTTTTGAACTCCTCCCAGAGCTCTTTTGCAGCCTTAAGTGTTCCCTGTTCAGATCCCCAATTCACATGAAGGCACAAGCAGGTCACTGTGCTGCCTCCAGGCAGACGTGCTATTTTCAGGGAAAAAGAGGGGCACGGCTTTCTTTATTTAATAAGTGCTTCCAATCTGGGCTCAGATGACTGAGTTATTCATTCCTCTCCAAATTCAAAGAGGAGAAGCTCAGAAAAGCACAGTTGTGGGTCCAGTGAAGCTGAAAATGATCTGAAAGCTTTATCTTTAAAAACAGAGGGTTGGTCATAGTCACATATCACAATCAACAGTTTGCATAAATTAGAGCACCAGAGTTAGTAAAAACCAAATTAAAAAAATTTTTTTTTTTTTTGAGACAGAGTCTCACTCTGTCACCCTGGGCAGAGTGCAGTGGTGTCATCTTAGCTCACAGCAACCTCAGTTTCCTGGGCTCAAGCAATCTTCTTGCCTCAGTCCCTCAAGTAGCTGGGATTATAGATGCCCACCCAGATGCCCAGCTAGTTTTTCTATTTTTAGTAGAGATGGGGGTTAAGGGACAAGGATCTTCACTCTGGCTCAGGCTGGTCTGGAACTCCTGAGCTCAAGCAATCCACTTGCCTTGGCCTCCCAGAGTACTAGGATTATAGGCCTGAGCCACCGCATCCAGCCTAAACCAAATTTAATTGAATTCTCTGAGTGTAGTCGTGTATAAACAAACTAAATCTACCTAAGATGCTTCTTTGATAATTCTGAAAATAAACCAATGTGCAAGAAACTGAAGCTATTAAAGGGTGCCTAAAATTATGAAAAGTCCACAAAGAAAGCAGTACTATGGTACACAAGGATTTTAAAAATGGAGTGGTCTTTCCTTCTCCACTCCCACTGCTTCACTTGACTAGCCTTTAAAAATAAATAGGGTAGCGCCTGTGACTCAAAGGAGTAGGATGCGGGCCCCATATACTGGAAGTGTTGGGTTCAAACCCAGCCCTGGCCAAAAACCTGCAAATAAATAAATAAATAAATAAAAATGGAGCAGTCCTATCAGACTGCTTGTTAATTAAACTGCTCTTTACATTGCTAGATGTGTTTAAAAATCACAGAGCTGGCTGGGTGAGGTGGTTCACACCTGTAACCCCACCACTCTGGAGGCTAAGGTGGAAGGATTATTTGAGCTCAGGAGTTCAAAATCAGCCTGAGCAAGAGTGAGATTCCCAACTCTACTAAAAATAGAAAAATTAGCTGGGCTTGGTGGTGCGATCCTGTAGTCCTAGCTCCTTGGGAAGCTGCGGCAGGATTGCTTAAGCCCAGGAATTTGAAGCTGCAGTGAGCTATAATGATGCCATTACACTCCACCCAGGTTAACTGAGGACAGTCTGTCTCAAAAAAAAAAAAAAAAAAAAAAAATACCAGATTTCATTTCACTTAATGTAGGCTAGGTCTTTTTCAGTCTCATTTGCTAAGAGTATGGAAAAACAACTGGTTTAATTGTCCTATAGGTTAGGTATATATCTGAGTATAAGAGACTTCCAACCTACCTGCTGATAAGCACACCCAGCGTCTTACATGAAGTCCCAAAGAGGCTTTGATATAACAGAATCTCAGGCAGGACAACAGGACAGGGCTGGTCCACCCAGGCCTTTCCTCCAGCCCTATAGATTTGACATTGAGGTGAAATATCTTGGAAGCAGTGTAGCTGCTAAGGCTTTGTGAAGGGCAGGTTGACACCTGCCAAGAATTTGGTGGAGAATATTAATTAATTGGCTCAGTTAATTAATATTAACTGCTCCAGGATAGAGGCTCTCAGGCCTATGCGATGCCAGCAGAGTATAACTTCATGAGCAAACCTGCTCCAGCAGCTGCGGGATAAACAGTTGATTCTTTTCATTTAAAATTTCAATTCTGACAAAAATGAAAATTCATACACAAGCATAGCACCTTAAGTGGGTCTTTTCTGTTCACAGATGAGAGAGAAGTCAATTCAAACAAAAGGACATGAACTGGAAGGGTGTGCTGCTGAGGGCACACTTTACACAATCCACAATTGCTTTGGACTTAGCCTTTTTTTGTGCATCTTTGTAAAATAAAGAGGCCAATGCCCTATTTATAATTGGCTTTCGAAAGCAACCCAGCTTTGCAGACTATCCAAGTCCCTTAACATAAACAAAAAATACCTGAAACTACTAGGGACAATTTGACTTTTGTAGAAAGGCCCCCTACTGGGGTTCTCAGAATGAACCAACCCAGTTATAAACTACAGGGACCTAGCAGGGGCTGACTTCAGATCTTAGGTCTTCTGTGCCTCCAGTCTCCCAAGCTCTATCGATGGTTAACTATGTACAGCTTTGATGGGTTACCTGTTGGGTGCTGTTATGTTGCTAACATTGTAACATGTTTCTCCTTGGCTGTGAATTTGATAGCTTGTCAGGGAATCTTTGTTTTCTGTTACAGTTATTGCTTGAAGCATTTTGTTGATATTTCTGGCTTCTGCTTTGCTCTTTTGGTGAATGTCCTTTGAGGACCATACTGATGCCAGCTCTCTGTAATTGTGAAGTCTGTACCTAAACCTCTGGATTGGAACATCCAGTTGTTTACTGTAAATACTGCAAAGGATATGAGGACTTGGCTGCTTCTCTGTATTGTACCAGCACTATTCTATATATTAAAGAAATTTAACCACAGTGGTCCAGATGCACAGCTTTTAAATAAGAAAATGGTTTCAGGTTAGCTTGTTAGATCCATCTATATTAGGGGTCCTACAAACCTTGGTGTGACCTGGCCTTTTAAGAACACAGGGGAAAGCCTTGGCATGGCGATACACACCTATAGTCCCAGCTACTCAGGAGCCTGAGGCAGGGGATCCCTTGAAACCAAGAGTTCAAGGCTGCAGTGCATTATTATTGCACCTGTGAATAGCCACTGACCTCCGGTGTGGGCAAAATAGCATGAGATCTTGTCTCTACAAAAATAAAAAATAAATTAAGAAAAAGCTTAATAAGGAGAGATTGGCATATAATATGGACACATATCCCTCTTGATATCTTTTGTGGTAATCCTGCTCTCACTTACCAATGGCCAAATTAAGAATAAATAATAACAGATCTGTGACTAAAATGCTTCCCTTTCCCTGTGGGACAAGGTGGGGGCAGACCTCAAATCTCTGAACGTTAATGGGTAGAGATGCTACATCAGACAGAACAGCAGCATTTTCTCTTCAGCTGTTTCAAGAGTTAGTGCCCCAGTTACCTCATTCCCCTTGTAAGTGATACTAATATCCACCTCCCCCACATCACTTCATTGGTAAAGTTCAAGATTATGTAAACTGTTACCTAATAAGGATCCCAGAACAAGAATGAGAAGGGAAATAATTTTAAGTGTCAAGAAGGAGACAGAAGCAGTTTTTTAAAAAATCATTTAAATCAGAGAAAAGTTACAGGAGTAATATGAAGAAATCCTCTATCCCTCACCCACATTCCACAGTTGTTAATGTTTGGTCACATTTGTGCGTGTTTTGTGCGTGTGCATGTGTGTGTGTATCCAATCATCTGGGAATAAATTGGAGACATAATGGTCATTTGCCTCTAAATACTTCATGTATTTCTTTAAAAGAAGGAAATTATTTTATATAACCATACTACAAATATAAAAACCAGGACATTTGACAGTACTGTAATATTATTATGTAATCTACAGTCCACACTCAAAATTTTACTAGTTGTCCAAGAGAAATTTATTATAACAATTTCTTCTCTAGTTTAGGATCTAATCCAGGATCACATACTGTATTTAGTTGTCACATAATGTTTCGACTTTGGTTTTTTGTTGGTTTTTGTTGTTGTTGTTGTTTTGAGACAGGGTCTTGCTATGTTGCCAAGGCTATTCTAGACCTCCTGGCCTCAGGTGATCCTCCCACCTTGGTCTCCCAAAGTACTGGGATTATAGGCCTGAGCCACCAACACACCTAACCTGTATAGATTTCTTTAATCTGGAAGAAATCCTCACTTTTTCTGTGCCTCTCATTATATGATCATTTTCTTTTTTTTTCTTTCTGAGACAGAGCCTCAAGCTGTCGCCTTGGGTAGAGTGCCGTAGCATCACAGCTCACAGCAATCTCCAACTCCTGGGCTCAAGCGATTCTCTTGCCTCCACCCCAGCAAGTAGCTGGGACTACAGGTGCCCAGCTATTTTTTGCTTGCAGCTATCATTGTTGTTTGACAGGCCTGGGCTGGATTCGAACCTGCCAGCTCAGGTGCATATGGCTGGCGCCTTAGCCACTTGAGCCACAGGCACCCAGCTGATTATGATCATTTTTTAAGAGTACCTACCTACAATCCAATTTTTTAAAAATTTTCCATCAGTATGGACCTGTCTACTGTTTCCTCATTCAATTCAGCTTAATATGCTTGATTTGTTTGAGACAATATAACAAATGTGATATTATATCAGTGCATCACATCAAGAGGCACATGGTGTTTTGTTTCATTATGGCAATATTAACATTGATTAACTTTTTAAGTAGGCCAGCCATTTAAGTAAAGTTCCAAGGTTTGTTTACAAGTATTTTGTTTTAAGATTGAAGGGAGGCCAGACATAGTGGCTCACCTCTGTAATCCTAGCATTTTGGGAAGCCTGGGTGGGAGGACTGCTTGAGGCCAGGAGTTTGAGAACAGTCTGAGCAAGAGTGAGACCTATCTCTACTAAAAATAGAAAAATTAGCCAGGCGTGGTGGCACATACCTTTAGTGCCTGGCTACTTGAGGGTCTGAGGCAGAAGGATCACTTCAGCCCACGAGTTTGAGGTTACAGGGAACTATCTTGATGCCACCAAACTATAACTCAGGCAACAGAGCAAACCTGGTCACCAAAAAAAAAAAAAAAAAGATTAAAGGGATATAGTCAAGTTACTATGTTCAATTATTGCTTCTTTTCTTTTTTTGATTCATTTGAAATCAGTTTTGTTTGTTTCTGTTTATAGTGAATGTTATAATTTTCTTCCATGATTAATTTCATTTTTTAATAAGTAAAATATTTAATAGCTGTAAAAGTCAAAACTATACCAAAAAAAAAAAAAATGCGCTGAAAAAGTGTCAACTCTATCCCCATCCTATTCATCATACTTCCACTCTCCCCTGGAGGTAACATCTTCCCTTGAGTCTCTGGTGTTTTGTTTGTTTGTTTGTTTGTTTTTTTAACAAACTCTTCTGGCTACTTTTGCATCCATATTTTAAAGTATTATGCATATAGCTTTATTTTGATTTTTAAAGAAAATATCTATTGACTTTCTACCATGAAAAATAACTCTTACAGGCAGGGTGCAGTGGCTCACATTTATAATACTAGCATTTTGGGAGGCCTAGGCAGAAGGATTGCTTGAGCTCAGGAGTTTGAGACCAGCCTGAGCAAGAGTGAGACCTGGTCTCTGCTAAAAATAGAAAAACTAGCTAGGCATGGTGGTGCGTGCTTGTAGTCCCAGCCACTGGGGATGCTGAGGCAAGAGGATTGCTTGAACCCGGGAGTTTGAGGTTGCTATGAGCTATGATGATGCCAGGGTACTCTACCCCGGACAACAAAGGGAGATTCAGCCTCAAATAAATAAATGAAAATAAACAAACTCTTACATAGGCATGACTCTTACATAGTGATGGCTACTTCCACCTCCCAACCCTCATCCTGCTAGGATTACAGGTGTGAACCACCTCACCAGGCCATCTCTTAGCCTCTGGTAGCCTCAGGAGCTCCTTGACTTTTACACGGCCATCTTCCTGTGTCTCTTCATGTTATCTTCCTTCTGTGCATCTGTCCCTGTATCCAGGCACTGAGAATTTTGAAAGCTATATCCCTGTATCCCCTTTAAGAAGGACAGCAGTCACACTGGATTAAGGCCCACATTAATGACTTCATTTTTGCTTTACTGCCTCTCCTGAAGACCCTATTGCCAAATAAGGTCACATGCTGAGGTGCCAAGAGCTAGGATTCCAATGTACCTGTTTGTGGGGGACACAATACCACCCATAAAAATATCCAAGCTAGAAAAGCTCTTTCCTGTTTTATAGCTGAACAAACTGTGGACCAATGTCATACTGAATGGAAAGGATTTCAGAACCACTACAGAGGACATGCAGGCAGTATCTTCAACTCTATCCCAAGCCCCAAGGAAGTCTCCACCTGCATAGGACAGTTACATAGTATTTTCCAATCTGTGTTTGCCTCTGCTATTCTGGCTTGAAAAAATTCAAGAAACTAAAATTATAGAGCCAGAGTTTCACAGCTCCTGCTCTCCAACGGAACACCATTGACAGCTTTAGGCCCATACACCTGGAGCTTAGCTGAGGGTATGTTTGTTCTCTGAAGAGTCCAATTCAAAAATTTTTCCAGGAAGATTTTTTTCCTAAATTCTCAGCATCACCTTTCTGGAGACTTGAGGATTAAAATCTCAAAACAAGATGAAATAAAGACCTTATGCTATTCATTTTCTATAACCAGAATTAATATAATAATAACAAATTAAAACTAAGTCAGGAACAAGTGGTTCTATCTCAAATATCAGGGAATGTTACATGGCGAGGCAGGGCTGAGAATTTTGAAAGCCATAGCCACACAAAACCCATGGTGCATTTTGCTCTAAATATAACAACCACTGGGCGGTGCCTGTGGCTTAGTGGGTAGGGTGCTAGCCCCATATATCAAGGGTGATAGGTTCGAACCCGACACCAGCCAGCTAAAACAGCAGTGGCAACTGCAACAAAAAATAGCCGGGTGTTGTGGTAGGTGCCTGTAGTCCCAGCTACTTGGGAGGCTGAGGCAAGAGAATCTCTTAAGCCCAAAAGTTGGAGGTTACTGTGAGCTGTGACACCATATCACTCTACTGAGGATGACATAGTGAGATTCTGTCTCTAAATAAATAAATAAATAAATAAATAAAAACCACCACTCTTTTTAAACAGGAAAAGTCGATTTCAAGCCTCAGATAATGAAAAGACAAAATTGTCAGGGAAGAAAGACGTAAGTAAAAAAAAAAAAAAAAAAAGACAAGATAATTTGATCTCTGGATTAAGACTTATTTTAATATACATAATGTATAATAATTCATATAACTTATGAATGTCATCTTCTATAGGACACTGTTATTCAGTTGACATCAATATTGACCTCACACAGACAAAAGATGAAAGCTGGATTTTCTTGTGTGCCAAGTACAAAACATGTACTAAAAAGTTAACATATACAAATGTTGTAAGAGATCAACTTTCAGGATGACTGAAGTGTACAGTAGTTGCTTCACATGGTTTTCCCTCAAGACTTGGATGCCACCCAGTGCTGCCACGTTTATATAAATGTCAGCTCTGGACCATCTGACTACCTCCTTTTGCCAGCTCCACTTTTGCCTGTTTTGCTGCTGCCGCTGCTAGACTTGCCAGATGATTTTGAAGAGAAGAGTCTAGTCATGAACTCAGAAACATCGGGTAATTCATGATTGGAATTCAGCATATTCATTGACTGCTCCATCTCCTGTAGGGAGAAAAGGCATAATGATGAGGGCACTGATATGGATGACGTCTTCAGGTCATTAACTCCTCACATTTCCTATTAAGGAAAAAGGGAAGGAGTAGGTCAAGTGAAAAGTTCTGGTTCCGACCAATGACGCAGTATCATCCTCAACAGTACTTTACCTATGCATCATTAGTAACTATGTTCCATACCTCCTTTGTACCACTAAACATTCTTTTTTTTTTGAGACAGAGTCTCACTTTATCACCCTCCATAGAGTGCTGTAGCATCATAGCTCACAGCAACCTCAAAGTCTTGGGCTCAAGTGATCCTCTTGCCTCCACCTCCCGAGTAGCTGGGACTATAGGCACCTGCCAACAACACCCAGCTATTTGTAGAGACGGGGTCTCTCTCTTACTCAGGCTGGTCTCAAACTTTTGAGCTTAGGCAATCTACCTGTCTCGGCCTCCCGGAGTTCTGAGATTACAGGCATGAACAATGCGCCTGGCTAAACATTCTTATTCTTAGTAAATGTCCCATGAGTGACTAGCTAGGGTTTAATTTGGCTTGGGTTTTAAAAAGAACTTTTTTTTCTTATAATAGATATATTTGGTCATAGTCCTGTTATCTTATTTAGGTCATATTCCTGTTATCTTATTTTCTGTTTTCTGGTAAATGCTTTCTTTTAATGAGTATTTTTGTAATCTCATGCTTGCTTTAGATGCATATACCAGAATATCAATCTTTAACTATGTATTAAGGTATCAGGAAAGTTTGGAAGATAACATCTATGTTTCCAAGACTTGATTCCTAAGTCTTAGTAGTACATCTATGAACACTGTATGGCCTGAGTAGCTTCAATTAAAGCATCTAAAGCAAGTAACACAAATGTAACACTGGGATTTGGTACTTTAATTTAGAATTTTTGTCCACTCCTTTATTGAGCCAACAATCAATAAAGTACAGTTTAATATTACTTTAATGATAGTATAATGTCTATTTAAATTTGATGTGACATTCCAAAAGTGTACTTAAAATTGATTTTAGTTCAGACATGAAAAATACAGCAAATACCATATTGTTATGTCAAATAGAACACTATTAGGGTATTAGCTTATGATTATTCCTCAAAGGTTTTCTGTTTGCTTGTTTCAGAGTCAGGTTCTTGCACTACAGCTCACACTGGAGTGCAGTTCAGTGGCTAGGATGACAAGTGCCTGTCACAATGCCCAGTTAATTTTTAAAAATTTTTTTGTAGAGGCTGAGCATGGTGGCTCACTCCTGTAATCCTAGCTCTCTGGGAGGCTGAAGCAGGAGGATTGTTTGAAGTAATGAGTTTAAGCTCTGCCTGAGCACAAGCAAGATCCAACTCCTGCTAAAAAATAGAAAAAAATTAGTCGGGCTTGGAATGAACTTTTTTTTTTTGAGACAGAGTCTCACTATGTGGTCCTCCGTGGAGTACCGTGGTGTCACAGCTCACAGCAACCTCAAACTCTTGGGCTCAAACGATTTTCTTCCCTCAGCCTCCCAAATAACTGGGACTACAGGCGCCCACTACAATGCCTGGCTATCTTCTGTTGCAGTTGTCATTGCTGTTTAGCTGGCCTAGACCAGGTTCAAACCCACCAGCCTTGGTGTATGTGACTGGGACCATAACCACTGTGCTACAGGCACTGAGCCAAGGAATGAACTTTTAATCAAATGTAATTTCTGATGTTTCTTTCTACTGGTGCCAGAGTTCATTGACTTAACAAGTTCAAGGATGCAAAGGATGTATTACTTTCTGACAAAAACTGAAGCAAATGTGTCAACATTTAGCAATAAAACATTCTGAAATATCATAAACCTTTCTTTTTCCATAAAGCTTTCTCTGCCATTCCAGTTTGGAATAGATCCATCATCTTCAAAACTTATTTACCCATTAAAAGAAAAAAAAATACAAAATTCCCTGATGGTAAGAAGAGTATTTTATTTTTTCTATTTATTTGTGTGTTTGTTCATTTCAGAATACTACAGGGGTACACATGTTGTGGTTACATAATCTACTTTTGTAGGATGGCACCCTTAGCTCAGTGGATAGGGTGCCAGCCACATACACCAAACCTGGCCCAGGCCAACTAAAATAACAATGACAACTGCAACAACAACAAAAAACAGCCAGACATTGTGGCAGGTGCCTATAGTCCCAGCTACTTGGGAGGCTGAAGCAAGAGAATCGTTTATGCCCAGGAATCTGAGGCTGCTGTGAGCTGTGACGCCACAGCACTCTACAAAGGGCAACAGCTTGAGACTGTCTCAAAAAAAAAAAAAAAAAAAAATCTACTTTTGTACATGTTAAATCAAAGTTACAGTGTGCCTTTCACCTAAAACGTGTACACTGTACCAGTTAGGTGTGAATTTAGCCAACCCCTCCACCTCCTTCCCAGCTACTTGATTTCTGTTGCATTTTACTTCCATATGTGCACATAAGAGTTTATACTAATTCCGATTCTTTACTTAGAAAAATGTCTCCGGTTTCATCTAGGTTGTTACAAAAGATACTAGATCACACCATTTTTTTATGGCTAAGTAGTATGCCATGATACACATATACCACATTTTATTTTATTTTACTTTTTCTTTATCTAGTGAGACAGAATCTCACTTTGTCACCCTCAGTAGAGTACTGTGGTGTCACAGCTCACAGCAACCTCAAACTCTTGGGCTCAAGCAATCCTCTTGCCTCAGTTTCCCAAGTAGCTGGGACTATACTGCCACAACGCCTGGCTATTTTTTTGTTACAGTTGTCATTGTTGTTTAGCAGGCCTGGGCCTGGTTCGAACCCACCAGCCCCAGAGTATGTGGCTGGCACCCTAACCACTGAGTATGGGCGCCAAGCCAATATACCACATTTTATTAATCTACTCATGTATTGATGGGAACTTGGGTTGTTAAGAAGAGTATTTTATAAATCTATTCTGTTTCCACATTTAACTGGACTATAAGCTTATTGACAACAGGATGGTCTATAATTTAATTTTGTATTTCCAGTAACTAGAACCTAGAGACTAATTAATAATTATTTATTCAGCAATGCATAAGATGTTGAAATACCAATATGCTAAACTGGAGAACTTGAGAATTCAGAAGATATTTGTTGATTACTGGATAGAAGAATGGACACTGCCTTTTCAAAACCAAAGATTTTATATGGAAGCCAATATTCAAAACAGAAAAAGTGGCTAATTAGAAGCATCCTACTTAACAACTCTCCTCTCCACCTTGCCGAACGAGTAAGATTTTGTGGTGGAGTTTGAAAGCTGTTATTCTATTTGTTGCCCTTGATCTATCTGAATTTCTTTTGTGTGTCTGAACACATAAATTGTGTATGTACTCTGAAGAGAGTTTTGTAAATAGAGCTTATAGGAACAATCATTTTGCAGAATATCTGGATTAGGTATACTAGGATTATTTCAACCATTTATCAGGTGAGTTATATAAAGAGGCGAGAAGTGGAATGTGTCAGCTATAGGAAGAGACTCAGGCCTTATCATGCAGAACCAATTGAATTTATTTGGTCCGATGAAACAACTAATTAAATGCCAGGAACAATGATATAACCTCTAAAGTAATTTGGCTTAGAAACTGGGATGAAGTTGAAAAAACTCAAGTCATACAGCCACAATGGGCTGGACCAGACCTCAAAATATGTGTCAAAAACCCACAGCCATTATCTTACCCGTCTCATGTCAGGATCACTTGTGTTGACCACTTTGGGCAGAAGCACAAATATCAATAATGGAAGAACCATCATCATAACCTGCGGAAGACAAAAAATCCAGAAAGTGATTTTTTCCCCACTTTACAGTTTATAGAACAAAAACTGCACATAACAACCAACGAGGAAATCAAAGATCCAAATGTCCTCTATTGAATAAAACTAACAGCAACCACCTCAGTTCTACTGAATGAGCTCTGACAGGAAGGTGCACTCTCTGACTGTGAGAGTATTGTAGAGTGTCAGAGTCTAATCTATGCATGTTTGGACTTCATAGTCATCTGATTTCATGTTTGGGCCACCATTTATATTTCTGTACAGTTTACAGTTTTATTTAACACAAATAGTCTGCAAACAGAACTATCAATTCACTTTTTTCAGTCTATAGTCTGGTATGGGGATCAGTGCTCCTGATAGCCAGCCTGGGCTGCTCTTTCCTAACAACTTGATTCTTGGAGAAAACACTAGATTCCCACTCTTAGGGTGGGGAACCTGCAGCCTCAAGGCCACAAGCGGCCCTCCAGACCCCCAAGTGCATCCAGTCCCTTAACAAAATCCAAACTTCATGGAACAAATCCCTTTATTCTAACAAAAGGATTTGTTTTGTAAAATTGGGGTTCAGATAAAAGGCTGTACCCAAGAATCCGAAAGTCCACATGTGGCCCCAAGGCCATAGGTTTCCTACCCCTGCAATCACCTTCAAAATAGTACTAAGCACCTACCTTAGCACATCAGTTTTGACAAATGACCTAGATGCCTCTATCACTGGCTACACATCCACAGAATTTCAGAAATGAGAACACAGAGGATGAATAAACTTTCGAGTATCACTACTGATTTCTCCTATTCAACTATCCTCCAGTCTCTTTATTTCTGATAATAGACTCTAGTCTATTAATTTAATCCCCTCTAGAGGATGTATAGCCCCTGAATATTCCTGTTTGTGATCTAAATAGCTATCAGCAAGGAATATGCCCCAAACTTAGACAATAATTCAACTTTAAAAAAACAGCAGGAAAAATGGGTCAGTTTGTTTCTAAAGAAGATACTCTATTAGGGTTTTATAACTAGTACCATAACATCAATTTTGTAATACCAACTACTTAAATTACCATAGAGTAACCTCTCTATTGACTACTTATGTCAGAAAAAGGGAGGAAAACCTTATTCAATCAATAGGGCTATGAATGATTGCACATTCATCAACTGATTAATATGTACATAGTTTGAAGGAAGAGACAGCTCAATGTAAGACTTACTGAAATACTATTATTCTATATGAAATTTAAAACATTTCTATATGGAGTTCAAAACATTTCATCATAAGTAACTATCTAATCTGTTGCTCATTTCAATGTCAAATCTATAGTGTTATTCTCACTATTTTCTTTGCACTATGTGTTCCCAAAGCCACTATTTTCCTGAAATCTGAAAATTATTCACAATTATCTTTTCTTCTAACTATTGGACCTCAGCTTTCTATTTCACTGGGGTTTGAGGTTTTCAACTGCCCAGAAGCAAATTAAGGATTAGTAAAATGTTTTATTTTAGCCTGATACATACCATTGGGTTCATCAAAAAGTCTGTCCAGCCCCACGATTCTCTTTTAATAAAATAAGAAGGTGGACCTGTAGATTTCATTTGGAGAGGATAGGGCAGTCTGACCACTTCTGATGTTTTGATGTAATTCACATATCTTGCTCTGATGAAGCAACATGAGAAAAACATCAGTAATTCTACTGAAAATATTGCTAGTCAAAAGAATTATTAATACTATATTAGCAATGCCTTATATATACCTTTAGCTTTTCCAAAATGCATTGCCATCTAAACTTTTCATCTTGAAAATATGATCTCAGTAGTTTTATCTGTGTGTCTAAAATATTCAGCAAAACAAAAAGAAAGAACACTAGACTTGGAATCTTCCAGTTGTAGCTGTCATAACCTAGGCCTATGAGGTTAGACAAGTTCCTTAACTTCAATTGTTCTTTTTTCAATTTTTTTTATTGAGCTACTATACCTGGCCTATTTTTTATTTCTGGAGAAATAATAAAAAATAGGCCAGGTATAGTAGCTCACGCCTGTAATTCTAGCACTCTGGGAGGCCAAGGCAGGTAGATTGCCAAAGCTCACAAGTTGAGGCCAGCCTGAGCAAAAGCAAGACCCCGTTTCTACTAAAAATAGAAAAACTAATCAGGCATTGTGGCAGGCAATGTAGTCCCAGCTACCTGGGAGGCTGAGGCACGAGGATCACTTGAGCCCAAGAGTCTGAGATTGTTGTGAGCTATGATGTCAAGGCACTCTACCAAGGGCGACAAAGTGAGACTCTGTCTCAAAACAAAGAAAAATAAAAAGTTCTTTTAGAATTCCTCTAGTTATAAACTTCTTTGATCATATTTAGAAATAAATTTATTTTATTATGAACATACCCATGATACTGGATTTTATTACTTTATGTTCTGATGTAGACTATTTTTTCTTTCTTTTTTTTTTGAGACAGAATGTCACTATGTTACCCTCGGTAGAGTGTCGTGCCATCACAGCTCACGGCAACCTCAAACTCTTGGGCTCAAGTGATTCTCTTGCCTCAGCCTCCCAAGTAGCTGGGACTACAGGCACCTGCCACAACAGTCAGCTATTTTTTTTGTTGCAGTTGTCATTGTTGTTTTGCTGGCCTGGGCCAGGTTTGAACCCATGAGCTCCGGTGTATGTAGCTGGCGCCCTAGCTGCTGAGCCACAGGCATCAACCCTATTTTTTTGGTATTGAATAAGTAGATTTAATTTACCTATGTAAAGAGATACCAACAGTTTCCTTCCAGAGATATTATATATTTGTCTCTGCCAGGAATCCAGAGATTATAATTAAAGACTATTTTGTTAATTGCTCAGCTTGGAAGTGATAAATTTATACCCCAAATTTCATAAGGGTAGGGGAGACTCTTCCCCACAAAGGCCAGGGTCAGACTAAGAATATGGCCTTTTGTATTTTAATATCAAAGGTAGTAAAAGGAAGAACTAAATCTGAGATTTAATTCTGACCCCAAGTAAGCCCAAGGCTTGCCTTCTACCAAAGGTAACTGCTAATAAAATCTAACCAGGGGTGTTCAACCTGCAGCCCATGGGCCACATGCAGATTTAAGACCTACTGTCCTTATCTGTGGTGTCTGATATCACAAAAAGTATACATTGACCTTTTTTGTGTGCTCACCAGCTTTCGTTAGTGTTTGTGTATTTATTTTTTACAATTCCTTTTTTTTTAAATTTTAGATTAGTACGAGGGTACAGATGATCAGGTTACACTATTTGCGTTTGTTAAAGTTCAAGTTGTAGTTGAGCCCTTCACTCAGGGAGTATGCTGTATATCCTTACATTGTGCCCATTAGGTAAGAGCACACCAATCCCCCTCCATCCTCACCTCTCCCCACCACTGGAGTTTAATTGTGTTATTCACTCATGAGAGGGTGTAGTTTTTTTTTGTTGTTGTTTGTTTGTTTTTTCCTTTTTTATTTATTTTTTTTATTATAGATAAAAATATGCACCATAGATGTGGCCCAACCCATCACCCTCCCTCCACGGAAACCTCCCCCCTCCCTTGGGGGTGTAGTTTTTCATCTACTGGTTTCATATTAGTATTTACTACATTGGATACTTGTTTTTCCATTCTTGTGATACTTTGCTAAGAAGAAGGTTCTTCAACTCTATGCAGGTATAAAGTCTCCATCTATTTTTTATGGCTGAATAATACACAACATTCAAATGCCACAGTTCATTAAAATATGGAATGCTTCACGAATTGTGTATTATCCTCGCACAGGGGACATGCTAATCTTCTCTGTATTGTACCAGTTTTCGTATATGTGCTGCCCAGACAAGCACTGTTTGCATATTTAACGTGTGGTACAAGGCAACTCTTACTCTCCCAGTGTGTGGCAGAAAAGAAAAAAAGCTGGATACCCCGAAACCCTTGTGACTAGAAAATATCAAAACTCCCAGGTAGGAAAGGGTTTATAGTTTATCCCTTGGGGATTTGCTTTACTTTGGGGGAAGCTATATATTTACAGTTACATTCACCTACACTGGGGCAAAATCCTCTAACACAAAGTCTATTTTATAAGAAAGTGTTGAATATCTCATGTAATTCATTGTCTACTGTACCAAACATGAAAAACAGAATGACTGTATGGGTACTTGAAGTATGGTATCTATTAAATGGGTATCACTTATCACTTTTGCATTATCATAAAATTTAAGTTGAACCATAATAAGAGATGAATCATTTGTTTTTTTTTTGTTTGTTTGTTTTTGAGAATAGAAAAAATAATTAAAGCATTGAATTGTACAAATTACAAATCTGTTCCGAGAACCATTTGTACTTCGAACAATGTTTCTGGCCTGGTGCAGTAGCTCACCCCAGTAATCCTAACACTCTGGGAGTCTGAGGCAGGTAGATTGCTTGAGCTCAGGACTTTGAGATGAGCAAGATCACAACCCTGGCTCTAAAAAAAAAGTTGGGCGTTGTGGCAGGTGCCTGTAGTCTCAGATATTTGTGAAACTAAGGCAAGACCATAGCTTGAGTCTAAGAATTTGAGATTATTGTGAGTTATGCTGACACCACGGCACTGTACCCAGGGCAAGAGTGAGACTCCATCTCATAACATAAAATGAATTAATAAAATAAAATAATAAAAAAATAAAAAATGGAGTGGAGAGTACCCTGTTCCTAAAGAATGAATTCATTGGTGGCATCGTGGTATTAGTTTCCTGATAATATCAAGAATAATCTCTTAACAACTATCTTTGTTCACCGTACATGCTAAAAAAGGAGAAAATAGGAGCCAGTTACATAAATGGTGACAGCTATGAAAGGACTAACATGCAGCTAATACAAAAGATGAGACAGCTCCACGTATAACTCATTCTATTTGTATTGTAGCATATTTACATATTATTTTTTAAAACCTTTCCATGTCAGGGGAAAAAAAAAAAACAAAAAACAAAGAAAGAAGAAAAAAATAGAAGTAAACACTAACCCAAATGTAAATATTATGGTACTTGGGCCGGGCACAGTAGCTCACACGTATAATCCTAGCACTCTGGAAGACCCAGGTGGGTGGATTGCCTAAGCGCACAGATTCTAGACCAGCCTGAGCCAGAGCGAGACCTCATCTCTAAAAAAATAGCCAGGCATTGTGGTGGGTGCCTGTAGTCCCAGCTACTCTGGAGGCTGAGGCAAGAGAATCGCTTAATCCAGAGTTTGAGGTTGCTGTGAGCTGTGACACCACAGCACTTTACCAAGGGTGACAAAGTGAGACTCTGTCTCTATAAATAAATATATATACATATATATATTTATGGAAAATTATATATATTTTTTATATATATAAAATGGTACTAACGGAACATATCTCTAATATGTCAGATCAACTTGGGGTCCCTACAAATTAGTCTAAATATGCATGGCACATACCAAAAAGATTAGTAGTAAAATAAGAGTTCCTTTAACCCAAAACTATTCTTGTCTTTCTCTGCATGGCCTGTGTTTTTTTACTGCAACACAGAGTAATACTCTCATAGTTCAAATAAAGAGGAGACATTACCACTTAAAATTGTAGGGCCTAGCATGGTGGCTCACACCAGTAGTAATCCTACCCCTCTGGGAGGCTGAGGCAGGTGGATTGCCTGAGCTTAGGAGTTCCAGACTATCCCCAGCAAGAGCAAGACCCTGTCTCTAAAAATAGCTGGGTGTTGTGGCGGGCACCTGTAGTCCCAGCTACTTGGGAGGCAGAGGCAAGAGCAGCTTAAGTCCAAGAGAGTTTGAGATTGCTGTGAGTTACGATGCCACAGCACTCTACCAAGGGCAACAAAGAGAGACTGTCTCAAAAAAAAAAAAAATTTGCTTAATATACTTTCTAGTCAGATTAGACCAAAGAGGGTGTTACTGCCATGAGACACTAAAAAATAAATAAATAAATAAATAGATAAATAAATAAAATGGATCCATTATAATGGAAGGCTGAATCTGAAGACTGCGTACATCTACACAACTGCTCCAACTTCAGATAGGTTTTGTGATTCCACACTCTCAGTTTAAATTAGACCAAAGTTCTTTTCACCTCAATCTCAAAGCACATGTTTGCAACTTAGAAATTCCAAAATTCCAAAAAACAAAAAGAAAGAAATTCCTAAATTCCTTCCTATTCTATCAGCCTCTAACACTTTTTATCTTATCATATATCCTTGCTTTGAAATAAACAACCTACTGTTTTCCCTAGAGATATTAAATTTCCTTTGCACAGTTAGTATTTTAGAAAGGGAGGACTATAGGAGTTTCAAAATCAACACAGTATTCAATAGTTACTAAGTGGTATTATCAAAACATTCCAAAGAACAACAGGTAATAGCAGTTGCAATTTACAAAAGTATTATTTCCAAACTTAATAAACACATTTCAGTGACAACTTTCACAGTGCTTTTGCTCCTATAACAAGTAATCTTACCTTTTCTCTATATAATTAAATAAATTTTAATCCAGAGTGGGAAGAAGTTCAACTTTTAATTTTATCAACATCTAGACTAAAACAACATAAGGATACTTAAAATGTTTTAAGGATATCTGTAGGTTAAATACAAAAACTTCAACCGTAACTACAAATTATAAAAGGAATATACAATGAGGTATTCAGTAGCCTAGTTTTTGGTAAAAATTAAACCAGGCACACTTACCTCATTTTTCCTTTTGAAGTGATATCCACTCGGACAGGATCAAACTTATAAGCCGGAGATATAACTTCTACTACATAAGACCCAGAAGGTATATCATGAACCACAAAACTTCCATCTGTCCTGGAAAAATAAAAATCATATTTAGTTGTGATACTTGTGATCAACAGCTTAGTCTTTTCTTATGTCTTAAATCATCTGTGAACTTCCAAATAACACCCCCCAAAATGACATTAAAAACAATCATAAAGCTAAATCACGGAAGAAGCCCAAGTGCCCATTGACCCATGAATGGATTAATAAATTGTGGTATATGTACACCATGGAATATTATAGAGCCTTAAAGAAAGATGGAGACTTTACCTCTTTCATGTTTACATGGATGGAGCTCGAACATATTCTTCTTAGCAAAGTATCTCAAGAACGGAAGAAAAAGTATCCTATGTATTCAGCCCTACTACGAAACTAATTTATAGCTTTCATATGCTATAACCCAATTATAGCCTAAGAATATGGGGAAAGGGAAAAGGGAGAGGAGGGGAGGGGAGAGGATGAGAAGAGGGAGGGTAATTGGTGGGATCACACCTACAGTGCATCTTACAATGGTACATGTGAAACTTAGTAAATGTAGAATATAAATGTCTTAACACAATAACTAAGAAAAAGCCAGAAAGGCTACGTTAATCAGTGTGATGAAAATATTTCTAATTGCATATAAAACCAGCACATGGCACCACATGATTGCATTAATGTACGCAGCTACGATTTAATAAAAAAAAAAAAAAAAATCATCAAAAAACAAACAGAAAACCTGGCAAGAACTGTCCCACACTTCAGCTACCATAATTACACTGAATAGGTTCTAAAAATACCCAAGACCACTCCAGAGGAGCAGAGAACCCTGACATTGAAAAGCACTTCTGCTTCTGTGGGTAGAGATGACAGGTGACAGGAACATAATTCCTGTTCTGAACCCATGTCTTCATGCAGTGAAACTATCAATACACATTATTATTACAATACTACAGTTCCAATTTTGCCAATCCCTCCAATAATTTCTTAGCATTAAAATGGCATTCTGTTCTAGATTTAATTTGAATTTTGTTGGGTTTCTTTCTTTTTCACAAATAATAAAAGGTGTAAGTATCATTTGTTACTTACAACTTTGTTATAAGGTTATAAATAATTCTCATTTACTTGGGTTACTTCTTCTTGGATATGTAGAATTTTAAAATGTGTATGTAGTTAAAAACCATCACTCTTTTCCATACTAATTTCTTCTAAACCTTTTAGACTTAGAAAACTGGATGGCTTCCACAGCTCAGTGGGTAGGGTGCCAGCCACATACACTGAGGCTGGGAGGTTCAAGCCTGGCCCGGGCCTGCTAAACAATAATGACAACTACAACAAAAAAATAGCCAGGTGTTCTGGTGGGTGCCTGTAGTCCCAGCTACTTAGGAGGCTGAAGCAAGAGGATCACTTAAGCCCAAGAGTTTGCTGTGAGCTGTGAGGACATAGCACTCTACTGAGGGCAACATAAGACTCTGTCTCAAAAAAAAAAAAAAAAAAAAAAAAAAAAAAAAAAAAATTAAAAAATTTCAAAAAAATGTAAAAAATAAAAATTAGATATTTTTGGCGCCGGAAATAAAAAACAAATAAAAAAAACCAATTTTTATAA